>JAXGGT010000146.1:2011719-2026533 GCA_035583425.1 Marsdenia floribunda | reverse complement strand
ATGGACAGAATTCAAGCTTTCAATCTCATGGTTAAAGAACAAAGTAAACTACTGCCACACTACATTTCATGATTGTTATCCCCATTTTTTTTAACTTCCTCTTTTATCTATATTTTCAAGTTCGCATCAATAATTGACGAGGAGCTGCAAGGGTCAATTTCTGAACTAAACCACCGGCTTTCAGATTCGAGATAATAACCTACAGCCACTACCTGTTTTATTCATAAAATTGCCAAAAATGTCAAATTTAATAAAAATTTATGGAGGACAAAACAGAGGAGGCAACTTACATGCCTATTACAGCATAACAACTCAGGCTATTAATCCAGATGTTAAAATGGACAATAAAAGAATCATTTCTACTTCCTTTATATACAGGTACTTTTTTCGCATCAGAAAAATTCCCCTTTTGACCATTTCAACACTTTTCAGATTGTGAAGTAAAGTAGCACCAGAGCCCAATGTAGCATTCCACGAACCTGCATTTTCAACCGGCAAAAATTACGCTTTTCATATCGAAAAACACACTTAAGAAACTTATATGCTTGGTTATAAGCAAAGTATGAACATCATAACAAAATTTGACGATCAAATGGTTGAGCAGCAATAAGATCCATTCCAATATTATATGAAAAACAAATTCACCTATTGTAACCAGGAATCTCAAATACCTGATTTTCCATAACTGAATCTCTCTCAATACCAGCTCCTTCATTTATTTTTTTCAGTAGATAACCATTGTTAAGGAGAAGCACCTATAGGAAAAATGTAAATGCCACTTCCACCACCACCAAATATTGCTCAGCACCACCAAGGACATCCAAGTATATAATTTACAGAATCCAATTAGTTGTAGATCATTAGGATCAAGACAAATCAAAAGACCCTTGTCCTTCACTTATTGCATACAGCAGCTTCTTGTACATGATTTCCTGTTTGAATAAATAAACAAGCTAAAAATCAGAACAAGGAAATATCTCATCTCTCAGAAACATAAAGTGTGTTGTAGCAGAAAAGGCCACAAAACATATTATTCTCCTGAACTTAGTACCTTAGTGGAGTATGGAGGAAGCTTCAAGTAATTGGCACATGTCATGACACTAGGTAAGTCATCATCAGCAGATTCTGATGGCCCTGCCCCATTGTTTGCTGAGTTGCTCACAGATGATGAATGCTGTTTCAAGAATCACACGATAAGAACTCAGTTGGAAGAAAAAATTCTAATCATGCCCAGCACTGCTTTAAGATACATACCTTGCGCACAATTGTCAACTTGGGATTCAACACAGCCAAACCACCTGGAGGAAGTCGAGGAGCACCAGTCACAAATTGACAGAAAGCTCTTTGCTGCTCAGGGGTGAATTCACCCATAATCTCAAGCAACTGCATACACAGAAACAAAATGAGGATAATTTATGTTATAGACAATATCCAGACCAAAATACACAACTTGTGAACATACATTGATGATGGCTGGACTCTTGGCAGTGTAGCCATGATCAAATTTGATGTGGTCTACCAGTGACTCAGCCTACAGCAGAAAAATGAAAAGCAAGCATGAGAAATGTGAAAAAGCCAAGTGAATTACAAATCTCGATAAAAGGAGAGTACCTTCCACAACTCTCGGCGACCACACAGCAGATAGTCCAACTCATTTGGGGAAAATATTTGTAATGTTGAGATATCAAAAACCTATAATATCATTTGAGTCCCAAAAACTGAATTCAATTGCGTATCATCAAAAAGAAAGGAAAAGAGAAGGAGAAGAGCGGGAAGAACCACTTAGGCTAGGGATATTCCCAATAAAAAACAAGATATAGCTCCAGATTCCAGTTTGTAGAGGAAGCCAAAAAGGTAAAAGAACAGAGAATACAAGGTGCTTATTACAATAATTATGGATTGATAACTGGTTAAATGAAGAGATGCAAATTACAAAAATCTTTAGGAATGAACAAAGCTAAACAGACCTGATTGAAGCCAGATCTAAATGCTTCCAATTGCCGCTGAATGCCAGACCTCACAGTAGCATCAACCACCAGCGAGACATACTCCTCCAAATTATTAATATTCACCTAAATTGAACACATTACAGCAACAAAAGAAGCAATTAGATAGACGCATAAATTCACACAACAGCAGACGGAAACACAACTTACATCCTCATCGCCTGATTTCAAGACATATTCAGGATATCCTGGAAGGGTGAAATCTAAACAAAGGTCCTCAATTGCAGTCCCACGGAAACATAACTCACTAATCCTGTCTTGAGAATGGCCTCCAATTGATTCAAGAGATTGTTTTCGGCAAACCAAAGCATGTAGTTCTTGTAATGTCTTCCCAAATTCAGCATCAAATGAAAGAATATCACATAAATCAAGCTCCTGCATTAACAAACAGTAAATATTGCACACATAAGGATCTAATGTGAAACGTGTATATCATAAATCTAGGAAGTTTGAAATAACTTCCAAAACATCAAACTAAAAAAAATCGCCACCAAATACCTGGCCAAGTACTAGTTTATAGAAAGCAGTTGACAGTGGTAGGTCCATAAGTCTTCCATCTTGAAGAGCTTTAGCCATCACACGTCCAAGTAACTTAAAATATTCAATCATTTTAGAAAAGTTACTATTGTCAGATGTATCAGTATTTGGAGGCAAAGGCCTAGGAAACAATCCAAGAGGTGCTTGTACAAGATCTCTATCATTACCAACTGAATCTAAACCAGAGATACTATTTCTTTTCCCATCTCTTTGTTCACCTACGTCAAGTTCCATTGAAGGTTGCTCTAATGAACCAGAGGATCTCCACATTCCTAACTTAAACTTTTGTAGATCATGACTCAAAAGGGTATAGAACTCCAGAGTAGGTCCTAGCCCAGTGCCAACCTCACCAAAATATTCAACTTCAAGAACAGCCTTTTGGCTGGAGTACATTTCCATAACTTTCACAGCAGAATCCAAAATTCTATTGCGAGAAACACGAACTTTCTGACGCTGTAATCTTCCGACCCTCACCTCTCTCTCATTTGTGGAACCATGGCCATCTGCACCCTGTTGCTGCTGCAGCCGATGCAGAGCACGTGACAATCCAAAGGCAGTTGAATAGAAATATTGTCTTCTGGTCTCAAAAGGAAACAAAAATGGGCAAGCTTTTGTTAACTGGTAACACCAGGATGGAAGAGACCCACTGCAAAGTGCAAGTGCATCCTGAATCTGCCGAGCCAATTTAGGGGTAAGCTTATTATTAATGAATTCCTCAGATGGGACCTTCACACTGGCAGCGCTCAGCTCATCTAGTCTTGCAGCTTTTCCTTCAGAAAAATCATCAACCAGAGCCTGAATACGCAACCGTGGTGCAAGCTGATTCAACCCCTCCAGGACACGTAACAATGCCAGTATATTGTAAGTAGGGTTATTCTTCTCCATATCACAAGGAAGTTCACCCTGTAAAATACTATCTAAAAGTGATACTCTGTGTAATGAGGAATCAGTGCCAATACTAGCTGAAGAACTGGCTTTTGACTTGGATTGATTTGTAGAGCTCATGGTACCAGTTGATGCATTCTCAGCCTGACTGTCAGCCTTTTGGTAGGTGATGGAGTAAATATCACTCCAAAGCCTATTTCCATCAGTAGATGTGAAATCACCACCAGCAAATCTCTCATCATCGTCCTCTTCTAGGACAAGTTGTCTCTGTATTGCTTGATAAATAGTCAAATGTCTATTCAATTGCTTCCCACCAGCAGAAAATATCAATCTTGGAGGATCATTAGAACCAAAAAGTAGACGACCATGCCTATCTCTGCCTCCCCTCATACCTCTACCATTTCCAGCAGCAAGTCCAGCCATGGCAGCAGCAGCAAATGACATTGCACCCCTTGAACCAAAAGAACTTCCACTCCTTAGCTCAGCAGAATCAGATCCCGCCATTGATGGTGCTCTACTGCTGGATCCAACAGTAGGATTAATATGGGTATCACCTGAAACAGAAGGTCCAGTGATATCATCTGCAGATTCACCCAATTTAACATCATGCACCTTCTCTGGCATACATACAGGGAGGGAATCATCCCTTAGGATCTGAAAAATAGCAAAGAAACCAGTTCAGATAACACTGGCAAGTAGCAGTACCTTTTCAAGAGGTTTAGCCCAATTGTATCCCATGCTTAAAAATCCTGATAAGGTAATACTAACATGCAAAAGAATCTTGTGCAAATAATAGTACTTTTTTTAAAACTTCTACCGAAATTGGTATTATCTCCTTTCAAGTTCCTACTCCAGACGTAACAAGCATTCTCCATTTTCCAGTTGTGGGGCCAGTTTCATTGACGTTAACTTTTATGTGAATCAAATCCATGCAAAATCATCACATATCATATTCCTCCTAAAACATCGATAAGTGAAATACTAGACAAACCAGTAAAAGTTTTCGAACTATGAGATGTTTTCCAAACAACCATCCGAGTACCCCCACATGTGAAAAAACCATCTTTGACAAATCATTAAATGTTGTCCTTGTCAAGGATCCTAAGAATAATACAGATGCAAAATACCCATAGATTAATAAATAAAATTTAGTGTCAACCAACATACATCATCACGATCATCTTCTTCATCATCAGATATATCATCATCTTCAATCACCAATGCATCATCAATTTCAACAGGTGATATGTCCAATTCATCATCCTGAAAAGCACCAAAACCATAAGCCCAACTGAGATATCAAGATGTCTAGATAGGAAGAAATTAAGTCAAGATGTGTCTGCAGAAAATTGAACACATACAAGATCGCTTAAAAGCCTTGAGCAATCTAATATACATAATGTTCATCAGATGCAATTGAGTTTACAACTCATTCTGCTTCAAGTTTCCTAATGATTTACCATATAAATGAAGCACATGGGTAGCAGGAAACACCCATTGCAGTTTTCCTTCATCCAGAAATACAAGTACCACAGCAAAATTAGTAACCATAAACACTAAACTAAAATTGAGCTTGTTCATAGCATTACTCACTAGTTTTGCTAACTATGGTTATACTCCAAAAGGAAAAAAAAAAAAAAAAAGGCCAGTCCAACTCCCTGCTTATGCTCAACACAAACTTTTTCTAGATTATCATAGTAATCACAATATTAACTACAACTCCAGTTTCATCCATCAAATCAATATCAATCAATGCAATACAGGAAAAGGAACTTCATCAATAGTACAAGAGAAACTCTCACATGACCTGGAAATTACGACAAACATGTTATAAACTAGACAAGAATGTTGTATACCTCAGAACTTGTGTCCCCATTTACAGGCTTCATTTGTGCATCTTTATCAAGAGCTGCTCTTCTACGAGCTGCATTTCTCGTTTGAGGTCCTCTACCCTCTTCAGAAGTTGATTTCGCAACTGCTTTTCCCTTTCCCTTTGATGAGCTAGCACCTTTTTCTTGTGCAGGATCCTTCCTCATTGTCTCACCTATGTTGATGGATGATCTTGATCTAGTAGATTGACGACGAGTGTTTGAAGCTGGAGTCGAAGTAGATGGCGAAGAAGCACCGGCTCCTGTAAACGTCGTCCCCGAATCAGAGTTCCCTGCTGATGCTGAGGGCTTCTGACCTGATTCGCTTCGTTGGACACGTGGCCAGAGGAAGTCCTCTACAGCTGCCAAACTTGCTAGTGGATCAATCAGCACAACATTTGATGAATAGTCACGAAGGGATTTCTCTCCATGTGCTCTACAGAGACGCAGCTTAAAGGGCTGTGACAAAGCACTTAAACCAGAAGAAGGGCGCGAACTCAAACTAGATGACCTTGGAGTATGGCTCAATACAACAGGAAAACGTTCCAACGATGATAGAGCATTCTGAAGCTTTTGAACCAACACACTCATCGGAATAGCATCAACTTCATCAAAACTTTCAGGGAGAGCAACTGCAACAAAAGATTTATATCTTCTGATAGCTTGCTGTCGAAGCTTAGGTAAATTAGCTTCAGAAATTCTATCCTTCGAGAAATATCCACAAGTAAAGTAATTAAGCAAAGCAGCAACAACTCCACTGCCGATGAACTCAAACGTGGACACACCATCCCCTTTGCTGAGCTCTCTCAGAATTTCTGCTATCACTCCAACTAAGTTTTCCTCTCTGCTAGAGGCATTATCAGCAGATCGAGTCCCAGATGCTTTAGATTTTCCTTTTGATTTAGTCTTTTGCTCATCAATGCCCATATTCAATTTCATGCAAAGATTCTTCAGATGTAAAAGATCATCTGTAATACCAACTTCAGTGGACTCTGGATCTGAAGGAAAATACTTGTCTTTGAAAGATTTTGCAGATGTGCTGACTGTCACACGAAGACTGGAATTGGCAGATGGTAGTTCTATTGTATTTGGGGGAGAACCAATACTGGAAACTAGATTTTTAGTGTCTTCAACGGAATCAGCATTTGAATTACCAACACGTTTCCTGTTGCGTCTAGAACGGGACGATGACCCAGTTGTGGAATCATGATCTTTGTCATTAGATGTTTGTTGTAAGGAAGCAGTAGCAGGAGACCCTGCTAATATCAGTGTGTCTATAGCATGAACAACACCTTCTCTGACAAACATCTTGGAGAAAGTCCCAGGAAGCTTTTCCATTAGAATTTCAGCTATCTGAAGGGCAGGTACCAGCACCTGAGGATCCTTCCAAGCTAAAACCCCAGCTAGGAAACTAAGGAACGTGAAGTACAATATCGTTATTTCTTGTTAAACAATTTGAACAGAGAGTAGACTAAAAACAGTGCGTGTACTAAAACAAGGATACCTTGATATGTTAGTAACACTAATTAAAGACTGAATCATATCTGCTGTACTGAAGTACAAAAGTTTCCCGATGACAGAGAGACACTTGTGACGAACAGGACCATTTACACTGGATCCATATATCTGCAAAGGAAGTGCTCAAAATTGAACTTTATAAAGTAGGGAGAAAGTTGTAGAATTCATATTAAAAAAACTAACCTGTATAAGAACCGGAAGAAGATCAACACCAAACTGCTGCAGAAGTTCAGGCTGATCCAGTAAAAGTTTCTCCCTAGCTGAAACTTCTTGTAAATTTCCATTTACGTCTTCCTGTTTGCTAGAACTGCTCGCAGGAGACTTTTTTGGAAGCGAACCTTTCACGAACAAATTAGAAGCAGCAGGGAGAGATATTGTTCCTTGAGGTAGAACAGGAAGAAGCTCGTTTGCCAAGTTCACAATCTCAAAAATCTATGAAGAGAAAGACTTTCCATCTCAGTTTCCAGGTACAAGACACATTGTGGTCCAAAGGAAAACCACATTACCTTGATTGGGATATCAATATAAAAGATTTTTTTAAAAAAAATTGTTGCACAAGATGGTGCTCCATGTTTTTTCACATCCTAGTTCCCTTTTTCATTTGCATTAAATTACATGTCCTCTTTCTAAATGAACATAGAATCCATGGTTTTGCTCAAAATATGGTTCCTTCAAGTACAACATTCCCCATACGAAAATTTTGATAATCAACATAACATTGCTCTTTTCGGCATAAACTTTCCAAGTTCTTCATCACAAGCATGAAAAAGAACAAAGGGACAATGCATAGTTGATGAATGTCATTTCAAGAGGTACTAGGTATTTTAATTCCATTATACATAGAATTTCACAAATCTACAGAAAGAATATAGGAGAGTGTATCAGAAGACAAACACAAAATGTAAGGGCAAGATTGTATTAACAGAAATAACAAAAAGCCTCGAAGGTGACCTAAGAACCTTAAACACGGGATGACTCACAAAACTTCATATAACCCAAGATTAAAAGGACACACCAGAAGGCTTCAACAAAAATATCAATTCTCATTCCATATTAACATTTTAAATATAATGAATTGTGTTGGAAAAACTACACCATTGAAAATTTCAACAAATCTCACCGTCTTAATAATATGTTCAAGAAATCACTAACGAATACAACATATGGCATCTCTACAAACAAAAGTGGTTTCGGGTTAAAAAAGCAAGTCCGAAACTAATTTTTTCATGTCCAGTATGCACAGCCAACAGACGAGACAAAAAAAAAAAAAAAAAAAAATCGTTGTACAATTTCATATAGATATAATTGCCCGAAGATGGAACCTCTTTAGAAAATATAACTGCACCTTTCATACCTGTTCAGCTGGCCTATTCAATGCCGGTGAAACTGACATGCCAGCAACAAGGCCAGAACCTGATAGAATGTCCTTCAGGATGCCACTGATACCAAGGAGCAGCAATGTTTTGGCTCCAAGATGAGAGCCACTTGCGCAGGTCGAAAGAAGACGGATCAAACCCTGCACACTTTGATGTATTATAATGCATTCTTTAATTATGAAGGGACACCTCCAAATCTTATAAATAATTGGTCTTAGAACTTACTGTGTAAGTGGATGTGCTAAGGGATGCCTGACCACCTCCAGAGTTGCTGGTTGAAATTAGAGAAGCAGCTTGTGCAACAAGCCCATGATTACAGAGTTCATCAAGCTTCTCAGAGGATGAGGCAAAAGCCTCTGCAATCCGTGTCAAGCAAATTGAAGCATGCTCTAAAACCTACAGCAGAGATATAAAAAATGACAAACAAAATGGGAGGAAGAATGACAGTAAGTAGGATCAGGAGTAACTTATTTCATTGTATCACTGGGATACAACTTTCTTACCTTTGCATCATGATACTGAAGCAGGTTAGTCAAGAGGGGAACGGCTTCCATAACAAAGTCAGCTGCATCTGAAGGTAATTTTTTACACATATTTGCAGCAGTAGACAACGCGACCCTCTGGATAGTTTTATTAGTTAATGT
The DNA here is from genome assembly GCA_035583425.1 of Marsdenia floribunda. Taxonomy (NCBI): domain Eukaryota; kingdom Viridiplantae; phylum Streptophyta; class Magnoliopsida; order Gentianales; family Apocynaceae; genus Marsdenia; species Marsdenia floribunda. The sequence continues at coordinate 2,017,699 of JAXGGT010000146.1, read as the reverse complement.
CTAAAATCCAAGGAAAAGTTGAATAAAGCAGAAACAATAAGTTCAATGAATATGATACCTGGACTCCTGTTGAGAAGAATTCAAGATAGGAAAGCACAGCCATCAATGCTCCTGCTCGTAAGCAAGCAGTTGGGTGCTCCTGGGATATCTTCTTCAGTGCTTGCAGGGACTGATTCAATCAAAATATGCAGTCATTCTCAAAATGTCAGATATTTAAATTAATATTGAAATTAGACAACAATAAATCAAAGCCTCCTGCCTCATCCAAGATCTCTTTCTCAATATGAAGCTCACCTGTTCAGCCAAGTCCACGTACTCGATAGTGAGCAGTCGAGCAACAAAGCATGAAACTGCACCATAATGTACCACTGCAGCACAAGATGAAGGTAGCACATCAACCAAGTGAGTAAGAGCCCTGGCCGCGAGGAGCATAATGTCCGGATTGCACTCATGGTTAAGTAACCCCACAAGAACGGGAACAAAAGAGTCAACAGAAAAGGTACTAAGCGACTCCTCGGTACCAATGGAAAGCATTTCACAAAGTTGCGTTAATGCCTCGACTTGCTTTCCCTCCTCGCCATCTGCCCTTAAACCGGACAATATCTTCTTCAACCGCCCACTTTGGTGGGACGATGAACCAGACCCCATTGCAGAGCTCGGCAATAAATCATCCAATCCAGCTCCCAGCTTCCGGAGGAGCCCTTGAAGTGCACTGCTGGCTGAAGTTAAATTCTGGTGCAAAATTCCGACACCGCCCTCACTGTCGTTATCCTCATCATCACAGGCTACAGAATCAATATTCAGTCCGAGGCCCCTCTCTGAATCTCTGTCCCTCTCACGAACTCTAACCTCGTGTTCTTTCTCTTTGCCTTTGTCGGAATTATCCTTATCAGAGCCCTGATTGGGGTGTTTCCCTCGGCGACCACGAGTGGCGGAACCAGATGACTCATTGGTGGAATCCATGGTAGATAAAGGGGCAAGCGATGCCTGTCCACGAGTCACAACACGGGAACGAGTGGGGATCGATGAAGAATTGGCAGGAGCACTGGCAGCAGTATTTGTGGTGGAGAGACGAGCACGCTTGTTAGGGCGAGTTGTAGGACCTGATGAGGAAGAAGAAGGCGCTGATGAGGTGGCCTCCGCCCGCTTCCGGCTCCGAGTTTCCATACAAAAGCCCAAACCCCTCAAACCGCAAATCAGCTCGCCGATTAATCGGCGATCACGCGCTGTCCCGATCCCCAAAATTTCATCATCTACCAATAAATAATATACAAGATAAAACAAACCCTAGTTCCCTTAAAATTTCCAATCAAGCTCGAAACCACCAAAGATGGAATCTTTATCGATTCAGCTGATAATCCAACAACTTTCGAACACTAATTCGTCCAATTTCCGGACGATTGTATCCAAAGAATCCACAGGGAATTGTCAAGAGCCAGATATATTTATTTACTCCAGCGAATAAAGTGATATATGTATATAAAGGAAGATAAACAAACAAGACTTAAACAAGAAAAATATAAGAGAAAACCCTAATTGTGATTTCTTTGTTGATTTTCTCCCTTAAGAAGAATCTAAAGGGATGGTTTGGTGATAAAACTTTTTTAGTTTCCTTGGTCGCTATCTTCCTTTTATACTTCTACCAGTAGGGTCTGGCAGGTGGCTCCATTTCGTGGATTTGGGGAAAAATTATGGATTTATGTGCGTCTCGTGGCGGTGAATACGTCTTGTGCTTCACTTACCAAAAAAAAAAAAGAATACGACTGTGCTTGGCAAAAAGCGTTGCAGCGGGGGCCGCGTAATTCCAGGCTACATGGTATGTATTCAGGTAAAGGCGGTACGGTTTTGCGGTAACGTTTGTGGCTCTCGCACGCTTCTTCACTGTTTCCTCTTAATTCTTTCATACTACTTTCTTTTGGACTTCGTCTGTCCCACACCCATTGGCTCATTTAGCCAGGGGCCTGTTCGCTGTCATATGGTTTCTATTTGGGCTTTATTATTGGACTCTATCCACTACGTGCACAGACCTGGAAGCGTGTTCGCCTCGGGGCCTGGCCTTAATTAGTCGCCTCTACATTTTATTTTTTCCTTTTTGGGTTTAGAAAATTCAGAATTCTATAGCTAAAGAAAATTGGTCGGTTTAGTTCTCTAACTATTTTTATTAATTAATATAAATTCATAATTTTTTTTTTTTAACCTGTTAAGTCCTATATCTTTTTACGAGAAGCCTATTAAGGCTTTTCGGCCAAAAATTTCCAAAAGACTTAATAGGCTTTTCGTAAAAAGATGTAAGATTTAACAGGTTAAAAAAAAAGATTGTGAATTTATATTAATTAATAAAAATAGTTAGAGAACTAAACCGACCAATTTTCTTTTCGACTAATTTGAAATTGATTCACATTAGATTCTTTTTTAATAGAAAACTCTCTCTAATACCCATTTTTTCATACACAATATTTGAACTCAAGACATTGCTTAAAAGAACCAAATTCCAAGTGTCGAGTTCTCTTTAAACAAAGTCTCGAGTTCGAACCTTGTGTATAAAGAGATAAATGTTAGAAAGAGCTTTCTTCCAAAAATAGGTCAAATGTAACTCGATTCCAGACTAGTTGGAGGTTAAAGTGGCTGATGAAACTCTAAAAAGCTATATATATAAGTTTTATTTTATTTTAATTTTTTTTTTGTCGAAAGACAGGATCCTTTCATTCTATGAATAAATATTTGCAATCATAAAGAGTAGCTTAAGTCAGTGAGCATAAAAAATAGCATGTCCCTAGGTCCAAGTTGAGAGTAGCTCGAATACATTTCTTAGACTCCTCTCAGCAAAAACATATAGGTTTACAAAATTTTTGTCATAGTTAAAGCTCCTAGTAATAATGTTAGACCAAATATCATATACAAGTTGCCTAAATATATATAGGGGCAATGGATACTCCTATCAACACTACAATTAGAAGACCAAATATTCCAATCACCTAATGTCAAGCATCTTGGGCAAAAAAACTCCTGGGATACCTTTGAGGGTAGCAAAGTCTTCCACATTTGCTGGGCAAGGGGACAATCACATAGCAGGTGTAACATACTTCGGCTCGGATGGTTGCAACACTAGCAGGTTCGGAGGGTAAGGATTTTCCTCCTACACAACAAGTCCCCACTAGGTAGCGATCCATGCACTATGCACCACATAGTAAAGAAGGACCAAAGAGGTCTGTTGAATTTCCAAATATGCTTCCATTTCATGTTGTCGATCGGTAGAGAAATAGGGAACAAGAAGGCCTGAGCATATTTAATGGTGAATATGCCTTTGTTATCCAAACGCCACAAAGGTTGATCTATCCTCGAGGCTTGTATTGAGAGAGGGGTAGAGCAGATTTCCTGCAATATATGTGCAACCAATATAGTTTCTAGCCCTTCCAGTTGGCAACCTTGTATATGACACCAAAAGGAATTAACCATTCTACCTAATTCATCCAAGCTCACGTTCGAACCAGTTAAGTTAATTAGGGATTTTGTCAACAACTAATTGTCAAGCCAAAATAATATCATAGAATTATTCCCCCACCTTCCATTGTGCCCCATCTTTAAGGGCAACAACTATCCTAAAGAGATTATTGCACCATAAAAGTGAACAATGGGAGCGCCTTCTGCCAATCTAAAGAGTAAACCAGCCTTCGTCCTTAAAAATAAGAATATGTCTACTCAGAGCTAGGAGTTGTGACACTAGTCTCTAAATTACCTTAGCCAAGAAGGTCATATTAAGCTGTTGTAGGTTCTTGAACCTCAGGCTGTCACATTTCTTAGGCTAATAAATCTTGTGCCAAGCTATAGTGCGCAATCTTTGCTAGTCAGTAGTGTCACTCCAAAGGAAATTTCCAATGAGAGATTCCAACCTTCTCAAGGTGTGTACTAGAACAGCAATGATATGCATGAAATAAGTAGATAGAGAATAAACCACCGATTGGATTAACTGAGCATGGATGACTTTAGATAACAGACTAACCTTCCATCATACCAGTCTTTTTCTGGGCCCTCTCAACCAAAATCCGTAAAGAACTTTTGGTAACATAGCCATGTTGTGAAGGAACTCCAAGATAAGTCCCCAAGTTTGTGTGAGAGCCATCACAAGTATATCTTTTAAATATAAGTTTTATCTAACATAGTCTCAAGTCAAGCTTTTGGCTTTAGCTTGACATGATACGAGCCGGTAAGTGCCTTGTACATGTAAAATGCTTCGGATATCTGATAGTCTAATGAAAAATATTTTTTATTTTTTTATATCACAAATAATTTAAATTTTGGTTGTTTTGTTTATTTTTAACAAAAAAAAAGAATATATTGTGGTTATTTTAGACAAAATAGAAAACTATACAAAGATACAAGCATAATGATTTTAAAGATACAAGCATAATGATTTTAAGTCATTTCTTATTTTGATTTGGACATTTTTCTTTTAAAATAATATAAACTATTAAATTATAACTTATTTTTGATCTAAAATATCAAAATAAAATATTTAAGGCCATACATACTTAAATATTTGGGATTGTATTCATTAATCTTCATTGTTATGTGGCGTTCATAGTGAATGTTGAATTTGTAACTGCACATAGTATTTGCATGTTACTTATCCACTTGTGTTAGATCAATGGCTTCTAATAAAACATAAGTAAATAATTAAAGATATAATCTTTTAATATTATAATATACAAAAATAAATATGATGAGTTTAATATATATTTGAGATAAATATAAAGAAATTTAACATCCACAAAATCTAATTTAAATATGTCGTTGTAGTTTAGTAGATGGAAAATAAATTTTAAAAATACTGAGTCAAAAATAAAATTTACATGACAACACAATTAAGTTTGATTGTCATTAGATGAGTTTGTGACGTAATTATAAATTTGATAATACTTAAAATTAAGTATTTAATATTATTTTTAATTTACTAAAATAATATTTTAAATTAATAATAAATATTTAAATTTTATAATACCTTCTTATCTATTTAAAATATAAAATTGAATTATGTTGGAATGAAAAAATATTTGAGAATTTGACCAAAAAGAAAGAAAAAGTATAGCAAATGCGGCTAGTTGGCATCACAACCAATTCTTCTACCATTTGGAAAAGTTAGTTTTATTACGCACCACATTTCAAAATTTTCTAAATTGTCAACAAATATTTGCCACGTCGCTGCTCCGCTGGAATTGGACCCTTTCTGGTCCATTTGGCTGACCCAAAGCATATTTTGTCTGTTACCTTTCAATTTTTAACTAATTGGAAATTTGAATTATGTTTTATTAAATTTTATTTAAATTAAGTTTCATTTTTGTTAAGTTTTAGTCAATTAATTTATGACACGTATTAGAGATTATGTAAATATAATTATAATTTAAATAAAAAATGTTAAATTATGCATTGATTTTTATTTAATTTACTAAAAAAATGTTTTTCTACTCAAAAAAAAAAAAAAAAAAAAGTTTTGATTTTAAATTTTATCCAAATATCCCCTAAGTTTCCGCCACGTCCGTCAGTTCGATACTTGCCCCAAACCGTCGGTTTCACCTTGCCGACCGAATTTCTAAATGACAATTAAAGACCCAGATTCTGAGGCAACAACGAGAGAGTCATGACGTTGCACGGGTTACTGGGTCGAGGATAAAACTGTCTTTTCGATGTTCTCTTCGTGTCTTCCCTGTGCATCAACTTGGCGTGTCTCGGACTGTTGGAGTGCCTCGTGGAAGATTTGTTGATTTTCATTTTCATTTTTTGGTGGAGAAATTGATGTGACTTTTGTTGGAAAACTTTGATTTGTTCGGACAAAGAACTCTTCATTGTTCTGAATTTTTTGTTGGGTTTTCTCTGAGGTTTTGAGATGGGTTTCATCAGTACTATATTGGGTTTCTGCGGATTTGGAGTTGGAATTTCTTCAGGTCTCGTGATTGGTTACTATCTCTTTATTTACTTCCAGCCC
>JAXGGT010000146.1:1982997-2010277 GCA_035583425.1 Marsdenia floribunda | reverse complement strand
ATTATTTTTGTTTTTGATTATTTTTTTGCTTTTTTTTTTTTTTTTTTTTTTTTTCTTATTATTATTTTTTTTTTGATGCTTTTAACTGATTAATTGTGACTCCTGAATTTGAATTGTTTGGCTAGAGCTCAATATGTGTAGATAGAAATGCAAATTATGGTGACAGCTAGAGTGCCATAGGTAGAATGAAATTGTTAAGGCTTCAAAATGATTTGCGATCTGATCATTAATAACACTTGTATTATTTTAGGGGTATGAATTGTGGGAAATTTGGGAGGTGTCACGTTGAAAACTGTTGTTGTTTTTGAATGCATCCTTGATTGTTTTTCATAATCGCCTTGATCTGGTAAACGCACATGGAATTTTCAGTCTTACAGTACCCAATTCAAACAAGCTATCATTGTGCTGGCGTTTGAGTAAGAAATATCTTTGATGGCCTAATTCTTCCAGGGTGAGGTTGAAATAAGTCTGACTTGATGATTAGAGGCTGGTAATGCAGCTTGAGAGAAAAAGGGGGAAAAAAAAACAAAAAAACAAAGATACATTAGTCGTTCTAGAGTTATTGGACTTTCTTTGATACAATAAGGTTGAAGATGTTGGATAAAAAGGATGAAAATGAAAAGCCAACTGCCTGCTTTGTGCCTTTGTTAATTGAACATTTTTTCCCCTCTGACATTGTTGAATAATATATTTGACAATTCCCTTGAGCAGGATCCTGTTATTCGCCCATTGGTTGAGCTAGATAGTGAAAATCTGCAGAAATTACTTCCTGAAATACCGCACTGGATAAAAAATCCAGATTATGATCGGGTATGCGTATGTGTCTATTGACTTGCTTGGCATCATCGTATACCGTGGTTCTTAAATAAATTATGCTGAAATGTAGGTGGATTGGCTAAATAAGTTCCTTGAATATATGTGGCCTTATCTGGACAAGGTACTGCATACTTAAAACTCTGTGGTTATATTCTTTTACTGTTTTTAGTTGACATGTAACATCTTTTTTTTTTTTTTTTTTGGCTGCAATTGAGGCTTAAACTTCAATTTTGAAGAAATAAAGAAACACAGTAATAGCCTAACCTCTTCTATTGTAGGCTATTTGCGGGACTGCTAAGAATATTGCAAAACCTATTATTGCTGAGCAAATTCCAAAGTACAAAATTGAATCTGTCGAATTTGAAGCACTAACATTGGGATCACTTCCTCCTACCCTGCAAGGTTTGTGATGAAAACAATGTTAAACTAATAGCTCTTCTTTTTGCTGTTAAATTGTAGAAGTTTTATAAAGATTCATGCATTGCCTTTTCCAACCCTCTTATTAGACATTCTTCCCTTTTTCTTTGACTATTTAAACATTAGGAGATGCATAAGTTCATTGTGTGCTGAACAACAGTTTCCTATCTATTGCGGTACATTGCAAGTTTTATTTTGTTCTGTGCAATGGCTATTTCAGTTAGAATCTTGTGCTAACCAGGGAGCCATTTCTGAACATTATGACTATCTCTGTATTTAGAAAATTTAAATATTAGCGTGAGTTCTTTGGATCTATGGACTATGCACAGCAGACTTTGATGATCTTAGACTAGCTTTTTATGATTGGCTTTGCCTTTTATTAAATGACCACTTGTGGAGGATCCTTATGTTACTGCTTTTATGTATAATGAAATGTATCTGTTCAGACATGCATGAAATCTTTTAGTGGGTAGACTTTGGTTTGTAAAACTCTTTCAAATGTCTTGGTTCTGTCAATAATACTTACCTAAGAATCTTGTATTTACCAGGTATGAAAGTCTATATAACTGATGAAAAGGAGTTGATCATGGAACCATCCCTGAAATGGGCAGCAAATCCTAACATTACTGTTGCTGTCAAAGCATTTGGGTTGAAAGCAACTGTTCAGGTTTTGCGCTTGGTTCAATTGCGATTTTTCATCTCTTCACATTTGTGTATGTGATAGAGCTCCAACTGTTTATTCGGTTGCAGGTTGTTGATTTGCAAATTTTTGCTGCTCCTCGTATCACCCTTAAGCCGTTGGTTCCAAGTTTTCCTTGCTTTGCCAAAATTTATGTGTCACTCATGGAGAAGGTCTGTAATTAAATAAACACAAGCATTTTCTTAGTCGATATAATCTCTTTCTACTTCTAAATGTTGAGTCTTATCCGGAGAGAATGTGAATATCTTGCAATTTACATTTGTATAAGTATTTCCTATACCTGTATTTGATATGATGCTCATTTTTCCTGCTTTGCAAAATGCTTTAATATGAGCACTTCCTGAACTTTGTAGTTTCCTGCAATGTAACTACTTTCATAGTATTTGTTAGTTTGCTTATTATTCTTCGTAAATGTGTCGCTAAAGATTCAACATATGGATCTGAGTTGAACATTTATTGGATTTCGTGGTTGTGGATAGTGGATATAGTTCATTTATTTGATCTTTCTATTGAGAAATTGTATTGTCAATTTATGTGGATGCATAATCATGTGGACCAAGGCTCTTATTTTCTCCCTCCTCGCTGTCCATCATTCTTCTAATTGCTGCTCTACTTTGTTTTCAGCCACACGTTGACTTTGGCTTAAGGCTTGCTGGAGCTGATCTCATGTCAGTTCCAGGGTTATATAGGATTGTCCAGGTGTAGTACCTTCTCTCCCATTGTTGTTTCTGTTGTATCTTTGAGGATTTTGAGAAATATGTGTTGAAAAGGTAGGGGCTACTGAAAAAAAAAAAAAAAAAAAAAATTGTTCTGTTACTTGCATATATAAGTTCTGATTCAGTCCTTTAAACTGATGAGAAAATGGGCACTGCCCCACTTGATAAAGGTGTTCTTGCAAGCTTGGGAGCAATTTGGTAACATTGAAGTATAAAATGATTAATGTATAATTTCTGAATATTTCAATTTGAAGTCTGGAATCTGATTCGAACTGCTCAATCTTTGCATGTATGATAAATAATAATAATAAAAAAAATGTAAATTATTATTTTTTGGCTTAGGGAAATGAGTTGAGAAATAAAGGAATAGGTTTATTTGCGTGTTAAGTAGCTAAGTTCTACCCTTCTCTATCAATTTAATTAACATTTGTAGTGTCTATCAGTGGTGGGAATTTAATACAATACAGATGACTTAGGTAAGGGTTTTGAAATATTTTTTGTAGTCAACAAAAATAATAATTCTCTATATTTTTGCCCAAAATATTAGAATTTACTAATAATTTGCTTCCTCATTTTTTTTTTGCTTGTCCCCCTCTAAAAAAATGGTAAACCGATGTGTTTTTTTTTAAAAAGACTAAAATTTCTCATTTTAGTAAGTATTAGTTTTAAGTTATTAATTAAAGGGTATTGAGAAAAAAATATAAGAAATGTTACCTTGACTTCTTTAGGTAGCTCTTAAAAAAAAAAAAAATCCCTCGTAATTACTTCAAAGTATAAAAATAATGAAGCAGTAATTAGCAGAACTGTTAATTTATAAAACTTAATCAACTTACTTTTATAAGCTTTATAGAATATTTTATATTTTGAATTAAAAATATATTTCATATTTTTGTGGTATATATGTTTCATACATTGATATGGAAGATAAAGCAATATTACTAATATGTCTTAAATAATTAAGAGATATTTGTATTCCTTATCATGTATCTTTTAATTAATAAGTACTAGTGCCATATACTAGTTCAATTGTTTCCTTTCTCTATTGTTTTTGACATCCTTATAAAGGATTAAGGTCATTTTCTTCTCCAGGACATTATCAAAGATCAAGTAGCTAATATGTATCTGTGGCCCAAGGCCCTAGAAGTGCAGATTCTGGATCCATCAAAGTACACTTTCTTGCAATAAATTCACTACATCTAAATCATGCCATCTGAAATACCATGTTAAACATCTTATAGACATCTGTTAAATTGTTACTTGTAGAGCAATGAAGAGGCCTGTTGGAATTCTTCATGTCAAAGTTTTGAGGGCAATGAAGCTCAGAAAGAAAGATTTCTTGGGTGCATCAGATCCTTACGTGAAACTGAAGCTGACACAGTCAAAACTTCCTTCAAAGAAGACTACTGTGAAACATAAGAACTTAAACCCCGAGTGGAATGAGGAATTCACTATGGTTATCAAGGACCCAGAATCACAGGCACTAGAGATTAATGTCTATGACTGGGAGCAGGTATAATTTTTGAGGATATAGAACATTTTCCTTCTGCCACTGCCTTATTTTGTATCCTAAGTTTGCTTTTCTTCTCAGGTTGGTAAACATGACAAGATGGGAATGAATGTTGTTCCAGTAAAGGAATTTCCTCCTGATGAGCCGAAAGTAATGACGCTTCCTCTATTGAAGACCATGGAAACTGATGATGTTCAAAATGACAAGGAACGTGGGCAGATCATGTTGGAATTCACATACAAACCTTTCAAGGATGAAGATTTGCCAAAAGATTTTCAGGAAACTGGTGAAGTACAGAAGGCTCCAGAGGGAACACCTGCTGGTGGAGGTTTGCTTGTGGTTATAGTGCATGAAGCTCAAGATGTTGAGGGAAAGCACCATACCAATCCTTATGTGCGCATTATCTTCAAAGGGGAGGAGAGGAAAACTAAGGTATTGTTATAACTTCTTTCTGATCCCCATGGTAAAGATTTGTAGCATGTGGGTCCTTTTGCAGAGTCAGGCAGATGTTAATCATATGAATGTGCCTGCCTTTGGAGCGTTACATAGGTTTATTGTCTCTTTTGCAGACATATCTTAAGTTGTTCTTACATTTACTTGGAATGCATACTCTTGAACATTAAGTAAATATTGAAATAGTTTTTTGAAAATTCTAACGACACTTTCATGTTAAGAGTAGAGAGCTTTCATAGATGAAAAAGTGGAATCATTTTATTTAAGGAAAACAGAAAGTGACCTAATTAGTTGTCATGGATACTTATATTGGGGAATCTTGTATTAATTCATCACCTATCCTTTACTGCTAGTGTGTTAAATTGCTCCGTGATAAAAAAAAAAAAAAAAAATTCTATTTTACTAACTACTACATTATCTTTGATGGCGTGTTTCCTCTGATTGCATTCAGTTTGTGATGTTCAATCGTAAGTGTTTTGTTTTTCTTGAATTATTTTCTTCTTCTGCTGATTCAGCATGTAAAGAAGAACAGAGATCCAAGGTGGGAAGAGGAGTTCACGTTTACATTAGAAGAACCACCAATGAATGACAGGCTTCATGTTGAGGTGTTGAGTGCCTCATCAAGGATTGGCCTATTGCATCCCAAGGTATGGAATATAAAATTTACAGTTTGCAGTTTAATGATAGTGGAATGTGCTAAGCAGAAAAAGATAAATATAATGGATGAAGGGAAATTCTTAGGTGATGGATCATTTGCAAATATTCTAGAAGGGTACAATTTGCTTTTAAGTCTTGTTGTAGTCTAAAAGACTAGGTCCATGTAAGAAATTCCCTTCAAAATGAAGAGAAACATAGTAGATGACAAATTAAATAAGTTAGTAGACAACAAATTGGACGCAAAGTAACGGACAGGTATTACTAAACGCAACACTTCAATTACCCCATTTGTATTTATAAGCTAAAATTTTCTCTATCTTTTCTCTGAAAATACAATTTCAAAATACTGAATAACAATAAAAATATTTTTAAAAATCAAAATTAAATACTACTAAAAGATATAAGATGGATTTGAATGATGACAAAATAAATAGAAAAATTACATATTTGAAAATGTTTTTACATGTATTTGCTTAGTGCAAGTGGTATGTGTGTATGTATGTATGCATTTCTAATTGAATGGAATGCAACTGGCTTACCTTAAAGGGTTTCTACTTTTAGCCATCACAGAAAACTGAAGTTATCCAGTTAGAGGAAATAATGATTTCATGAAGGAATGTTTTCAGTGCATTTGGGTGTGTTGCCACTTTTTTTATTTGAAACTGCTTTGTATATCTAAATATCATAAAGAACATAAAGCCAATACAGAAGGAATATGTATATTAATTTTGAATAAATGATTGGGGGAATGGTATGATCTATGTGTGAGTAATGTTTGCTTTTAAGGAGGGTTGACAGCAGAGAAACTTGTGTTCTTCCTTTTTATCTAATCTTATTATTATTGGTTTGGTATATCAGGAAACATTGGGGTACGTCGATATCAACCTTTCTGATGTTGTTAACAACAGAAGGATCAATGAGAAGTACCATCTTATAGATTCAAAGAATGGACGGCTTCAGATTGAGCTGCAGTGGAGAACATCATCTTAATGTCAATTCAGTATGAAACATTGGAGTTCTCAGAGATGACACAGTGATGTTCCCTTCCCTTCTCTATTAATATATAGTTGTGGTGTGTTTGGTTGTATACAGAAAATAATTAAGCAAATTGCATTTTTATGGCTTCTTTCACGAAGTTGATTGTTCTCACGTTTCATCAGAGTCCCCCCACCTCTTTGTTTATTTAACACCTGAGACGATCTGGATTGTCTTGCTCTCCCCATCTTCATGATTCTCCCAACAGTTCATCTGCATAACCTTCAGTTGAAAAAAGTGATTTTTTTTTTTTTTTTTTTTGTAAGGTTAGAAAAGAAATTTACATTAAAAAAAAAAAAAAAAAAAATGTCGGAAAAGTTTTTGTTTGAATAATATTTTAATTTAACAATAATTGGTTTAATCAGTATGTAATTTCTCACTCTTTCTCTGTTAGGGCATAGGATACGTGTATGTGTGTGTGTAAAATTACGGTCCAAAGGCATGATTACTCAATTGTATAAACATACCTAAGTTTGGAGTTTTGGCCGGCCCTGGTCGCTCGCACCTAATTCAAAAAGGAATTTATTTGTGGTAACCCTCTTTATCTTTTGTACCAAAGTGTTAGAGAGAGAGAGAGAGAGATGACGAAACTTGGGAGGGTAAGGTCAGGAAGGTAGGAGGAGAAGGAAAAGAACAGGTGGCGGTTGACCGAAAGTGATGATTTAATTTCAAGCTCGGTTTATATATCTGTCAGGGGCCTGGGTCCGGGCCTCTGAGATCAAAAGAATGGACCGAATAAATGGGATGGCCTACTTTGGTTTGGTTGCCCACATTCAGAACCCCTACAATTATTATTATTTTCATTTGTATTGGGCTAACTGCCATTATAACACATTAAAAAATAAAAATATTCAATCAGAGAGTAGAGTCAGGTCAGGTCACAGATCAGGAGGGGTCTTTAAGGCTTATCTTCCCAGTGCCCGTGGGTCCCTTTCCGCCTCACATATCCCACCAAACTCGTTAACTTCTCTCACCTGCTGGTCTTATGCTATCCTACGCACCAATGCGCCCCCCATAATAATAATAATAATAATCGACCTTAACCTACAAACTTTTTTTTTTTTTTTTACTTAAAATTTAATAATAGGGGAAAAATATATCTATTTAAAAAAAAAAAAAGAAAATAAAAAACTAAAATATTAGGTTGAATTAAACTAAAATATATCTATTTTTTATTATAACAATTTATTAAAATTTTTATGGAAAATAAGGTGAAACAGTTAAAAAGAGAGGGTAGAGAGTTGCGAATTGTTTCATGTACATAATTAACACACATAGTGAGGGGGAGGGGGAGGGGGAGGGGGGGGGGGGGTTGGTTTTATTTATGTATGCATAAGAATGGGGGTTTACTAAATCTGGATTGATGGGATATTAAATAAGATGAAACTAAAGTTGAAGTTTTCTTTTTTAGTCTAAAGTAGAATGATTGGTTTATGAGTATTTCCAATTGGTTAGTGCTTAAAGAAAAAGGTACATTTTGATTTTGCAATGCAATAATATATATATATATATATATATATATGCTCCATTTTCGGGAGGGGCAACACAGATTCCTTTCTATCTTTTACTTCTCTACTTTCCTGATTTTTTTTTTTTTTCCTTTCTTCTCCTTTGACCGAAGGTCTATTTTCTATACACAAAATAATAATAATTATTATTAAAAGATATCTTAATAAATAAGTTATAATAAAACACAAATTTTATTAAATAAAAATAAAATATTATTTGATTTTTTTTTTATTATAACAACTAAAATAAATAAATGGAAAGTATTATATATATATATATATATTAAATTAGTAGTACTACATATATATATATAATTAAGTAATTAGTGGGAGGGGAGAATGAAAGGGAACCACAAAGTTGAGAAGTCGGGCAGGTAGTACTAGTAGTAAAGGGATGGGCATTTAATGCCAGACGAACCTCATCATCTCCTTTTTAACAACTCCGAGTCCGATATGACTCATGTCTTTCTTTCTTTCTTTCTTTCTTTCTTTGACCAAACCTCATTGGCAAGTGGCAACTCTGGTTGGATGTTTAAATCAAAATTTGTCTAAAGCAAATTCCAAAAATATATATATATATATATATATATGGGTTTTTTTTTTTTTTTTTAACTTTTAAAAAAATAATAATTGTATTTTTAATATGAGATTGTGAGATTTTTTAATAGAGTATTTTATCTAATTTTAAGGTAAAATTATTGCTTTTTTTTAGGTCAATTTGGTATATGTATATACATATTTGTATGGCAAATTGGCATAAATAGTCTCCAAACTATTGCCATTTGGTGACATTGGTCCCCAAATTATTTTTTTTGTGACATTGGTCCCCGAACTATCCTTAATTGTGTGTGACATTGGTCTCTGGGGTTAAGTTTTCTGTCAAACCACCGTTAGTCTTAAAAAAAAAAAAAAATTTGTCCAAGGGCATTTTCGGTATTTCACTGTTCATCATAGTAGGAAAAAAAAATATTATACATACATATACGGTGAAGAAGAAGAAAAGAAAATGTACAATTCAAAGTCGAGGGAATGACGGGTTCACAGAGAAAAGCACAATTGGGAAAAGACTGATGGGAATCGTGAGGGCAGCATCAGTCCCGGCACCTGAAGATGATAAAAGCTCGAACTTTGGCAGAATCCTCCTATCCGATGTCATGGTTAAACGGAGAAATAATATATACAGGGATAGAAAGTGGAAGTCTTTGAACATAGCAACGGTTGGGGTGGTGGTCGCGATGCATTTGCTGTCTGTTTGCTCCATTCACATTCAAATGGGGTGCCTTTTGGGTTGCCATCGGACTGTATGCGATCACAAGCCTTCCAGGCATTACTCTTTCATTTCACAGAAACCTTTCTCAAAACCCCTACTTACTTTTTGGGTCGGGTTGGAAGGATCTCTACTGTATATACTTACAATATGTTTTCTTTTTTTTTTTTGGTATGATGAACCGTGAAATACCGAAAATACCCTTGGGTAATTTTTATTTTTTTTTAAAGACTAACGGTTTTGACGGAAAACTTAACCCCAGGGACCAATGTCACACAATTAAAAATAATTCGGGGATCAATGTCACCAAAAAAAATAGTTCGAGGACCAATGTCACCAAATGGCGATAGTTTGGGGACTATGTATGCCAATTTGCCATATTTGTATATATCTATATCTCAATATGCCACATACACCAAAGCGACAATGAAGATTTACTACTACGTGTTTTGTTTATTTTTCATTTTACTCAATTTGTAGGGATAAAATTTAAAAATGTTTTTCCTTAATCTGAATATAACAATTATTTGTTATTATTTTTTTCCTCAATGTCTCCTTTAATTAATATTTTATAATTATTCCTTTTATTTTTTTTTCTTTATTTACAGTTTTTAAAATTTTATTTTCTTAATATTTTTATATTAATGTTTTACAATTTATACTACTTATGACTTTTTATTGTTATTAATAAGGAAAATTTCTTATTTTGGTCCTATAATTATTTTCGTTTTCTGAATTTGGTCATAAATCTAAAAAAAATCAAGAATTTGATCTTATAACTAATTTTGTTTTCTTAACTTGGTCCTTCCGACCAAATTTGTGAGATTTTTCTGTCATTTAAGTCAAGTGAAAAACAACAAAAATATAGTACTCTACCTCTTGTCATAAGATGTCATCATAAGATTAAGTATGCACTTTTTACGTGAATTAAACAATCGAACCAAGTTTAGAAAACAAAAACAGTTATTGAACAAAGTTTTTGATTTTTAAAAATTTAGAATCAAGTTCAGAAAACGAAAGTAGTTATAGGACTAAAATAGATAATTTTTCATAATTTGAAGAAAGTAGAATCAAAAGATATTTTAGTATTTTAAACTAAAATACATGTTAATTTTCTTCCTTTTCTAATTTAATTAAAGTGTATATTTTCTTGTGATAAGTAAACAAAAAAAAAATAAAAATGGAAGGAATATTATTTATTTGTTAATTATTGTTTATTAAAAAAAAAAGTAAAGTCGAAAAGTATTTTAATTATTTTAGTTAAAAGACACATTAATTTTTATATTTTTAAAGAGTATATAAAATTTTATTGATAAAAGTTAAAAGTATATATATATATATATATATATGATAATGAGTCATTTTATCCTCTTAAATAATTATTTATTAATAAGGTCCTTTTTTTTTTTTTGAGCATTCAATATTGTTAAAAGATCTTATTGACTAAAAAATAAAGATTTAATTGGTCAAAATATATAATTTAAGAAACTAAATTAATATATATTATATACACTTATTTTCCTTTTCCTTTTTTTTCCCCTCTCTTTATTAGGAAAAGGTTTTAAAATTTTCATTTTTTTTAATAATGAAAATTTGATAGATTTGACCCATAAGATTCACGTATTTAGAGTAATTGATCAAAGTTTTATTTAGTAGGTCTTCAATGTACGATAAATATGTGCATTTGATCCCTTTCTTTACAAAACTCGTTATTTAAGTAAGTCAAATTTTATTATTTGATCTGTCCAAACAATAGATTTTATAAAAAAGAAAAAATCAAATGTACATGTATTATATATACTAAATAAAAAAAAAATCGTATTAATAATTAAAAGATTGAAAATTGAATTTATCAAATGAATTTCTTTTTCACTAAACTTGCAATGATGATATTATTAGAAGGGAATAATAGTTTTTTTTTTTTTGGGGTAAATAAAGGGAATCATAGTTAATAGACAGTGTTTGGATGGACATGAATTACTATATCCCAAAGGAAAAATTCTACTATTTAGTCCCTTAATTATTTATATTTTTTTAAATTGGTTTTATAACTTTAATTTTATCCAAATTGATCATTTATCTATTTTCTATTTCTCAAATTGGTCCTCCCAACCAAAATTTGATCATTTTACCTTCATATTCATTAAATTAAAAGGATATTTTAATCATTTTATGTTAGAAAAAAAGAAAAATTTTGGCCAATTTTGATTGAGAGGACCAATTTGAGAAATAAAAAATAGATAAAGGATCAATTTAGATAAAATTAAAATTATAAGACTAATTATGGAAAACACAAATAATTAAAGTACAGAAAATTTTTCTATCGGAAAGTCGTGACTCGGAAAATATGTCAATCTATGCATACATGCATATATATATATATATATATATATATATGTAGAAAAAGAAGAAAGCAAAGGGAGGTATGTAATGCATATTTCAAATTTCAAACCACGTTGCACATTGAAACAAAGGGGGCAGTTATTTATTCGTCAGTGAGTGTACTATCTTTCTTTAGTGAAAAATAAATAAATAATAGTAAAAGAAAGAAAAGACAGACCAGGAACACCCCCCACACACAGAGCAGTTAGGCGGAGAATTATATATTTTATATATTATATATATATAAAAAAAAAAAACTCACCAACCAAATCAATGTGTTTCTAGAAGCGGGAAGGTAGAGAAAGAGATATCTCCTTAATTTAATTTCCACATATACTATGATTTTTTATTGCTTGAAGAAGACTTTTTCCTTTTTTTTTTTTTTTTTCCCTTTTAAATAATAATAAAAAAGGAATAGGTTATTGGGAGATCAATCATTATGCTTTAGTCCAAATATAAATGACACACACACACATATATATATACATACATACATAATATAGATATTATGTTCTTTCGACACTCATATATATATATATATATATATTCGTAGTAGTTTAAAAATTTAGAGTAGGAATTTATTTTTTAAAAGAAATTTATTCGATTACAATAGAAATTAACTTAAAAATGATGCTCATGATTGAGATTCATTCAAAATATCTCATGCGTTAAATAAAAAAATATTATATAAATGTTGAACCTTATTATTAGCCCACCGATTAAGAAGCGTGTTAATAATATAAATTTAACCAATTTTTATTAGAGAGGCGGGGGGGGCGGGGGTGGTGGTGAGACAGGAAGATAATAATGTAAAATAGTAGGTGATGTTGTGAGGTTTAGTGTCACGTATCCTTAGTTCAAAGGCAGTGGGTGGTCCAACGTGAGAAATTCCTTAATTTCTACTACCCATATATATATATATATATACACACATATACGTACTAAGAATAATATGTTGACTTGTTTTTTTTTTTTTTTTTTACACTACCACTACCACTACCAGTTTCTTTCGTCAACAGTGCCCTTGTTGGTAAGTGTTTTATTTGTCCCAACCTTCTAGAACCTTTATATTAAAATTAAATTATATTAAAAGGAAAATTTCTTATTTTTGTTTCACAAACTTGGTTTTAAATCTTAAAAAAATTAAAAATTTGATCTTATAACTATTTTTGTTTTCTTAATTTGGTCATTTCGATCAAATTAGTGAGATTTTTTAGTTGTTTAAGTCAAGTGAAAAGTAATGAGAAAAATACAATACTTTATCTCTTGTCATAAAATGCTCTTATAAGATTGAGTATGTACTTTTTATGTGAATTAAAAGATAAAAAAAATCTCACAAGCTTAGTCAAAAAAAAAAAAAAAAAAACAAAAACAGTTATTGGATCAAGTTCAGGAAACGAAAAATAATTATAGGATAAAAATAGAAAATTTTTCTTATATTAAATTATATTAAAATATTAAAATAAATTTTAACTTCTTATTATTTTATATAAAAATAATTATAAAATATCAATTTAAAAATTTATTAAATATAGAAGATATGATCGACATATTTAAAATATTTAAGTCTCTTTTAAGGGGAAAAAAAAGGGTTAAAAGTTTTCCTACTGTCTGAATAAGTTTAAAAATAATCTAATTAAGAAAAAACGAAAAAAAGGAAGATTGTGGGCTAAACTAAACGACATTTCAAGGGTCAAAATCTATTTATTTTTTCCCAAACTACAAACAAAAAAAAAAAAAAAAAAATGGCAAAAGAAAAGAAAAAGAAAATGGAAACCATAGTAGCAACCATAATATAGGTGTCGTGCATATGTAAGGAAAAAAATATATCTTATGTCCATTTCTATGAATCTGCCTCCTAACCTAATTTAAAACAATATGTATGCTTCAACGTTTGTGTGTGTGTATATATATATATATATATGTAAGGATAAATAGATTTATTTTTTTAAAAAAATAATATTATTATGTTTTATTACAACATATTGTGTATGGAAAATATTTCACTATTTAAATTAATTTGAATTTAATTATAATTATTCAATTAAAATAAAGGAGGATTTATATAAGAAAATTAAATTATGGAAAGGAATATTAGTGTGAGAAATTGATAAGAGGGTCCACAGCCGCAACGGAGCAAAACGAGGCTGCGTGGGGCGGCTGCCAGTGCCAACCACGGACCGCCCAAAATGAAGGAAAAAGGAAGAAAGCTCCTCCGTCGCCATTGTTGTCACTTTTCAGTAGTATTAAGTTAGTTTCGCGGGGCAAATTGTGTGATGTAAAGGTTGATCCGTTGACAAATCTCTCTCATTAACCCCCCCAAAAAAAAAAAAAAATGTTTATCTGTTAAAAAGCATGTAACCAATTTTACGAAATGCGCCTTTTGTGTTGTTGCAGAACCAATCTAACGAATGCTACTAATCATCTTTAGCCTTTTTTTTTTTGCACTCTCCCCATCAACTGATCAAACCATCCCTCCTCATTGTTAACATCCTAAAGATCCCAGATATGATTGCTAACCTCATCAAAATTTAATAATAATATTATTATTAATTTTTAATACCAATAATAACCTTAATTAATCTTTTTTTTTTTTTTTTTTTTTGAGGATTCTCATGTATATATAAATATTTATTATTAGGAATTCTAACGTCTTTACACTAGACATGAAATCTCTTTATTTCACCTTGGAATACGCTTGTATCAGAATCAAAATAAAATCATTGAATGGATAAAAAATATAATTATTATTATTATTATTTTTTTATTTAGTGCACGAAGTGTTCTAAATGAATTCCAACTATAAGCGACACTTTTACGCTATATTCATATTCAAACTAATTTTCGCTCCAGCCAAATAGGATAATTATTATTGTTGAATATATGTATCTATATATATAATATTATTTTATTTTATGGGTGGGGGTAGCCATCAATCATAGCGCAGAGCAGAGGCCAGAGGGGAGGATTGGAACGAACAATTGGAGAAATGGGGCCCACAATCCGGGTCCTGCATGTGATGTTGGTAGAGAGAAAGTTGGATTCAAAAAGTACTATTGACGTAGAGAACAATAATTATCCCATTAATAGATACATAGGAGTTGTTGTTAGTTTTCTTCTTTACTATAAATATTTTTCATGCATTATTTTGGAAAATTCTCAGAATTAGTTCCTTAATTATTTACGTTTCTCCGAATTAGTCCTATAACTTTAATTTTATCCAAATTAATCCTTTATCTATTTTTTATTTCTCAAATTGATCCTCCCAACCAAAATTTGATCACTTTACTGGCATATCTATTAAATTAAAAGGGTATTTTGATAATTTAAAGTTAGAAAAAAATAAAAAATAGAATATATATATTAAATTTATTCACATCTCTTTCCCTTTTATATTAAAATAGAAATCGTGTTGTGAAGCTTATTACATATGGTATAATAATAAATAGATAAATTCAGCGCACATATAAATATATATATATATATATATATATACAAGTTTATGCTTGAAAAATATTAACAAAGTTGAAAAGAAAAAAGATTATTTCAACGAGAAAAGAAAAATATCTTATGGAAGCTTCTAATGTCTGTACCTAACACATTTGAAAAAAGGAAAGGTTAAAAAAAGGTGAACCCTTTTCCACAAGCGAAGGGCCAGCCATTAATGAGTTTATACATTTTTTTTTTTTTTTTTTTTTTAATTTTTATTTGCTTCAATCAACCTTTAGATTGCATTTCCAAAATCCCAAATACGAAGCCAAGACTGGTGTCTCCCCTCATTTTCAAAACACTTGACATTAATATCATAAAAATAAATTAAAAAATTAACCATATGAATGATATTAGCCGCAATCCAACAACTACTACTACTACTACTACTAATAAGTCATGTTTCCGCAACATCATCTATAATATATGTACTGTTGCCATTGATTCGAATTGGTGGTGGTGGTTGTGGTTGGAGCTCTTAATTCTTTGTAACATGTAACATTCTAAATTTAGAAACGTATTAGGGGACTATAACTATTAAGAAAGACAGAATATATTCATATCCATTTTTTGGAATTAAAATAGTGAAAAAGGCATTATATATGTTTTTGGTAATAAAGAAAACTTACGTACATAAAATATAAAGTAATAGTGATCATATTAATACGAAAAAAAAAAAAAACATAAGGAATTAGAATTAGGACATAATTCGGGTGAGAAAACAAAAAATTGTGCGACCACAAATTGATCCCACGAGCACAGGCAAAAGGGTAGATGTGGACTGATTAATTAGGAACATGATGAATTAAATTAACCAATATAATTATATACATATTCCAAAGTTAAATTTTAGTTCCATCTTATATTTTTTTTTCTTTTAATACCAATACTAATAATGATACTAATAATAGTTATAAATAAATAAATAAATTCAGGCACAACGTCAAGTTATTAGATTTTGTACCATAAATTATTATTAAAAAAAAAAAAAAAAAAAAACTCAAGACACACAATAAAAAATTAATAATATTTAAAATTTTCTTAACACATCTTTTATTTTACTATGTTTTTGTAAATGAAAATATAATAGAAGATGGTAATCAAAATCAAATATACGTGTGTGTGTGCACATATATAGAGAGAGAGCGTGTGTAACATGTATGATGGGGCAAAAATAGAACAAGAATTTCCTTTTTTTCACTCTTTAAAGAAAAAGAAAAAGAAAGAATAATTAAGGGTGTATTTGGTAACAGATCTTTTTTTTTTTAGTTTGAAAAAGGATGAGATTATTATTATTATTATTTAAAAAAAATTGAATTTTATGTATAATAAGTTGTTAAGAAAATTTTCTATTTTAGTCCTATAACTATTTTTATTTTCTAAACTTGGTCCTAAATCTTAAAAAATCTAGAACTTGGTCCTATAACTATTTTTATTTCCTTAACTTGGTCCTTTTGACCAAATTTGTGAGAATTTTCTGTTGTTTAAGTCATTTAAAAAGTAATGAGAAAAACACAATACTCTACCTCTTGTCATAAAATGCCTTCATAAGACTAAAGATGTACTTTTTATCGTGATTTAAACGACTGAAAAATTCTGTTAACTCGGTTGAAAGGACCAAAGTTAAGAAAACAAAAATAGTTATATAACAAAGTTTGGAAAACGAAAATAGCATGAAATTTTCTTAAATTGTTATTTTAATAAAGTTCATTCAAACTGAATTTTATAAATACATAATTATTACAATTTTATAGGGTTATCTGTCTGTAAAATTAATCCATCAATTTTTTCCTTGAATAATATTAATTAACCAAACATATAATAACTTTTTTTCCCTCTCTTTTAAAAGAAACTACCTCATAATTTCATTATTATTATTTGTTGAAATTGCGCGGATAACGTTATACTGTTGATATATAAAAAAAAAAAAAAAAAAAAAAAAAAATTACAAGAGAGCATATTGTTTTGAATGAGAAAATGGGGCACCTGTTTTTTTTGTAAAATAGCATCACCATTCACCACCCTGAATGATGGTTTTAGGTATGATGAACTTAAAAAGAATTAAGTATTGGTTGTTAGCTCATGACGAAGATAATAATTGTTTTGTTAGGTTGGTAGAGAGAGAGAGAGAGAGAGAGGGTTGAGGAGACAGTTGTTAGTTTCTTCACGCATTTTATAATATTAAAAAGTGTTAATATGTTTTAATAAATATTAAAATTCACCTTTTATTTATTCTAATATATATATATATATATATATATATAATTAGGTACCATATATTAATTGGGGGAAAAGAGGAGGAGATAGGTTACCCACCTCGTTTCTTCTCCTCCTCTCACAGCTTATCCATTGTCCTCATATTAAATCTTTTTTTCTTTTTTACATTTTTCTTTTTATTTTTTTTTTAAAAAAAAAAGGAAAAACGGAAAAATTGAGAAGACAAAACTCTCTCAACATAGAATCTAAAATTACAAAAAAGAAAAAGTAATGAACAGAAATTGGTCTTACTCTGGTCTTCAAATTCTTTATGTCATACATCGTATGTATATATGCATCATCTCTTCATATATATATATATATATTATTACTTATCAAAAAATATATATATATATATATATATATTATTTTTTTTAAAAAAAAAAAAAACCCTTTATTCATAATTGTTAATGATTTCCCACCCTAATTATAATTATTCACATAGAAGTAGTCGAATGTGTAATTAATGGTTTTAGTTTAAATTAAATATACATGAAGACGTACGGAGAGTAGAGAAAAGGACAAGAAATAACAAATAAAATGAATGCGATGATCAGAGGCTAAGAACAAATAATATCCGGAAAATGGTCATCTTCCCCCCCAGCTCGCTCTCTCGGTATTTTGATAAAAAAGACTGATAATGGATAATATATATATATATATATATATATATATTAATGTTAATTGTACAGGTAAAGAGAGATTTTGAACTAGCCACTTCTCTCTTTCTAAATTTTTGCCTTTTTTTTTTTTAATACATATGGATTTTTGACTGTTTAGGAATGCTGTGTCGTTTAATCTTTCCGCGCATGAAAAATCAGAAGGAAATTAAAAGAAAAGATAAACTACTTCATCTCCAAGCTTCTGTAGTCCAAGACTCCGGCGCCTTTCAAGCCTAGAAAGTCATGATAGCCGGCGGCATTGGTGCTACTGGTACCGTCATGACAAGCACACTCTTTGCTGTTTTGTATGCCCAAACTGCATGCAAAGCACAAGGTGCCGCCGCCGTTACTTCTTCCACCTGTTTTCAGGGGCGGCTCCGGTTGTTGTTGTTGTTGCTGTTGCTGGTAATTAGAAGGAGGGCTAATTCTGAGCTCAAGGTTGAGGTCCGGACAACGTTCTCTAAGTACTCTAACAACTTCTGGGCTCTTTATTATTGCTTCCTTCGCCGCGGTATTATTAGTTCCTCTTGATGAACCGGGTGATGATGATGATGATGATGAGTTCATGATATTCTTCTTCCCTTCTTCTTCTTCTTCTTCTTCTTCTTCTTCTTCATGAGTAGTAGCAGTTGCAGCACCGAAAGAAATGGTCTTACTAATGGGTGGTTGTTGTGGTGCGGGGTCGTTGATTGGGCGATGAGTTGTGGGATCAATACCTCTGCTCAAAAGCTTCCTTCTTATGTGAGTATTCCAGTAATTCTTGATCTCGTTATCGGTTCTTCCAGGCAACCGTCCAGCAATAAGAGACCACCTGTAGAGAGAAAATAAAACAAAATAAAATTAATATCACTGTAACTAATTATTCACATATCCATATAAAAATCAGCGCCAAAATGGACAAAAAAAAAAAAAAAAAAAAAAAAATTAATATATAGATGGGTGCAGGGATGGGTTAAATTACTTGTTACCGAGAAGGCTGTGGAGCTTGATAATAAGTTCATCCTCTTCTTCGGTGAAGTTGCCACGTTTGAGGTCGGGCCTCAAGTAATTGATCCATCGGAGACGACAACTCTTGCCACAGCGAAGAAGTCCGGCAGCCTTGGGGAGTGATCTCCAGCAGCCTTCCCCGTGTGCTCGAATATAAGCTATAAGCCGATCATCTTCTTCTTTAGTCCATGCTCCTTTGTTTGTATGAGCTTTCTCACAGCAAGGAGACCTTCCCATTGAATCTCTCTCTCTCTCCTCTTAATTAATTAAACAGATTCAGAATTGTACCGCTCTTCTCTTCTCTGCTCTGCTGCTGGTTGATGATGATCCTAATATTTGGGGGAATAATATTATTATTATTAATAGCCAAGGCTTCTTTTGGGCATCAAATATTAAGGCCGGCCGGCCAGACTTGTGGAGGAGAAGTAGTACTGGTGATCGATGGAGGAGGAGGGGCTTTTATATTATTTTTTTTATATATATATATATACACACATATAAGGTTTCTGAGTCCAAACTGAGAGGAAGTAAGTGAGTAAGTAAGTTTATATAATAAGAGAAAGAGAGAGAGAGAGAAGAAATAAATAAGAGAAGGAAGGAAGGAAAGAAGGAAGGAAGGAAGGAAGGAAGGTTTGCTTCTAGATGCGAGTTGGTGAGACAGGTTTGAGGGATTGGCTGGTGGTGGCCTCTCTTGTGATTGTGATCATATTATTATAGCCATCATCATCATCCTCCTCCTGTATTATAATAATATATACTAATTCATTTATTATATTCTCTCTCTGTCTCTCTGTCTCTCTCTCTCTCTCTCTAAATATATATTAAACATTACTCTTATTGCTTACTTATTTTTTATTTTTTATAAATACTTGATAAGAAAAATGATGAGAAAATTGGGATTAGGGGCTCTCTAATTGAATTGTTATCTTGGTCATCAAATTAATAATTATAATTAAAATTTAAAAAAATTCACTTATATTTTTTAATAATAAATTTATATTTTTATTGAAATGACATTATTTTAAATGTATATGTCATTGTATTGTAATTGATTATTAACAACTTAATAGTCAAGTTAAAAATAATAGTCAAGTTAAAAAATCCAACTTGAAAAGTCATTTATCTGACCTATTTAGTTGATCGAGAATCATAATGAAATTAAACCTATGTGTAATAGTTTTTTTTTTTTCTCATTTTACTTTGAATGGAAAAATTAATATATATATATATATATATATAAAGATTTTAGAAATAATTATAAGATGGATATGAATTATAAGTTTTCTAAAGATAAAACAAAAGACAACACTAACTAAAAATAATATATATTATATATGTGGCCCCCATGGGGCATATACCCATTGGTAAGGTCTAGGGTGACATGGGGCTAACGTTTTTGGCCACCAGGGTTCGAATCCCGTGTGGGACAAATTTTCGCTGTGGAGGTTTGTCCTGGGGTTCGGGCTTTACAGGTCCTCTCCCTCAAGTTCTTGTCCTCTGGTACACATCTCTCGATTTGCATCCTCCCTACCTAAAGGGCTTCTGATCAGGGGGTGAGGTTTATTCGTCAATGATCGAATTCCGCTGACGGGATTTCCTCGTTAATCCAATTATATAATATATATGTGTGTGTAAGTGTGTATATATATATATAGAAGTGACATTATTTATTTAAGCTATTTGGGCGCGGGGGTGGGGTTAACTTCAGGTAGGTGTAAAGTAAGGTACTAAAGTGTGGGAAAGACAAATTAAGGCGGTGTTAGTGTGTGTGTGTGTGAGAGAGAGAGAGAGAAATGAATAATGGGATTTTTTTGGGGGTGTAAATTGTGAAGAAGTTCTGATTAATAAATTAGGTAACTGTGTTTGTTACAGGACATCACGTACCAGAATGACTTCTGCACTTATTTATTATACCTCATGATGTTGTTGGAACTAACATCCGTATAGTATATATGGTTTAACTTCTTTATACCCACAAACACTTACATATATATATATATATATATATATATACTTTATAAAATCTCTAATTCCCAGCATCTTCCCTTCCTTGTATATATATATAGAGAGAGAGAGAGAGAGAGAGATTTATACCAAAATTAAATGCATTTTTTTTTTTTTTTTTTGGGGGGGTTGGGGGAGGTGGAAGGGGGTTTGGAAGAAGAATCAGGTACTCTCTTTTTGGTTTATTGCTCAACCGACTCAGCCAACCTGATCCATCCTTAGATATATATATATATATATAAACCATATAATCATATTGGTTATTCCCTAAGCAAAAATATGCACCACCCCAGACTATCTGACAATTTTATTCATTTATTTTTTATTCTAATTCTAAACAAGATAAGATGGTACGTAGTTCACTCCTTTTGTTTTTATATATATATATATATATATATATAAATATAAAAGAAAGATATATATATATATATATATATATATATATACAAAATAATAATAATAATAATAAACAATTAACTCATTGGCATCTTGCAGCACTTTTTTTTTTTTTTTGGGATAAATATTAAAGGACCTTTAATTTGTGTTATAAGAAATGGAAAATATGAAAGTTAGTTAGGCACACAATTAATTGGTAGAGATTATATATAGTTGCCAAAATTAGTGCTCATGTAGTTTGCTTACTTTAATATAACTTGGTAGAATTAGTAAGGAAACTCAGTAAATTTTTAAATTTTAAATTTTACGATATATATATATATATATAGCCAATTCTTAGTTACTTGTAGAATATATATATATATATATATATATGATGTGCGGTTGGTAATAGAGAATTTGTGTGTATATATATATAGAGAGAGAGAGAGAAAGTATATGTAGATGTATGTGTTGTGTTAGCTAGGGAGGGTTTCTAGAAGACGATGAATTTGAAGTTGGTAATGGTACAAGTGAAGTGAAGTGAAGTGAAGAATTGAAAGATAAAAATTGGTACTAAAAAAAGATATATATATATATATATATATATGAATGTGGTTGCAGTTGTGTGTGGGCTTTGGTTCACCTTCCACTTCTTTTTAGTAGTTTTCTTTTGCCCCCTTTCCCAAACCTTGTGGTGCAAGTTTAGGCAGGCTTTGTAGGGTTAGGGATAGGATGGTTTGATTTCATCTTTTTGTTCCTTTATAATATATATATATATATATGTACACTTTAGAGTTGGCATATTATTTATTTATTTAAAAAAGAGTTATATATATATATATATATCATATGGATTAATAAGATATTTTTGTAACTCACATGAAGTTGAGTTTCGAGTGAAATCTATATATATAATTATTTAAAATTTAAAATTAAATTTTTTCTTTTTAAAAGGGTTTATTTAGTTTGAACAAATATTAATTTAGATACAGACATAATTTAAAGTTGTTTAAAATTTAAAAGAAAAATTAGTTAGTTCAGTCCCATAACTATTTTTGTTAATTAATTAAAGTCTAAAATCTTTATTTTTAACATACTAAGTCTTGTATCTTTTTACGAGCAACCTATTAAGTCTTTTTGGCCAAAAATTTAAAATTTTTGATCAAAATTCATCACGTATCAGGCATATGATTATTTTTTGAGGGGACAAAACAGTTCAAACTGTTCTTCTCTTTGTTTCTCTCCAGACTGAGAAGTAGAGAGAATAGTTAGGCCATCGCAGATGGTAAGAAGCTAAACTCCAGTGAGTTTTGAAGCATTGTGAGTATTTATTGTGCAATTTATTCCTTTCAAAAGGCGTCGACACCATCGTTATTGCGTTCTTATTAAGATCATTATCATTGGAACCCGACACGTGATGAATTTTGACAGAAAAATTTAAATTTTTGGTGCAAAGGACTTAATAGACCGCTCGTAAAAAAACATAAAATTTAGCAAGTTAAAAATAAAAATTTTAAACTTTAGTTAATTAATAAAAATTGTTATAAGACTAAACTGGTCAATTTTTCAAATTTAAAATATATCCAAAACACTGTAGAATAATATATATATTATTTGTTACCCACCATGTACCAAATAATATTTTGATTTCCCTTTCTCTGAAGGAAAAAAATAATAATAATAAATAAAGAAAATGAGATAAGTACCAGTAGTAGTAGTAGTACTCTCCACATATATATATATATATATATATATATATATATATCTAGATATATGTTGGCAACCGCTACGAAAACAACTGGTGACGATGATGAATCACACAATCCCTAAAAACTCAATCCTCACATCAACTTGGTTTTTGATGATTTGAGAGAGAGAGAAATGTCCACTTGTGTAATTTCATTTCATGTGTTCAATTTACCTACCTTTTCACACTTTTCCGACTGTCATACCCTAACTTGGCTCCACCTTTTTGATGTTGAATTCTGGCACGTACCACCTTACCCTTTTCTTCATTTATATATATATAATTATATATTACATATATTCATTTCCACATCTATATTTTCTTTTCTTTTTTTTTATCGTTTTCTTCATCTTCATCTCCATCTCCATCTCTCTCTCTCTCTCTCTCTCTCTCTATATATATATATATATATTTTAAAAGGCCAAACGAATAATAAAAGGAAGAAAAGTGCTAACTTAACCTTATAAAAAAACTTAATTATCCTTTTTTTTTTTTTTTTTGCTTTCACAAAATTACCATCCACCAATACAAAGAAATGAAAAGTCATCCTCAATTATGAAGGAAATTAAATCTACAATTAAGAAAAAGAAGGAAAAAAAAAAAAAGAAAAAAGGAAAAAGAGGAGTTTGTTGTAATAATTATGGAGTTAGTTACGCGATCTAACTTCAAGCATTTATTTCTTGCGCCTAATCTAAAAGGCACCAGTTTTCGTGCATGCTTGTTTCCCTACTATTGGTTGCGCCTCGCCTCATCCAAATTCTGGCCCTTCTTTTTCCCCTTTTTTTTTTAAAAAAAAAAATTAAATTTTGGGTGTCAACATTATCCTAATTGCTAACCGAACCTCACGATCACATATACATACAATGATCGATTGTGTGTGTCCGTATCCTTTTTTTTTTTTTTGGGTTCTTTAAATTACACCCAAAACCAGAAAATGAAATCCCAAGCGACATAGATGAAAATTACAACTACATCCCTCCTTTTTCCTTTTCTTTTTAATAAGAAATAAATATATATATATATATATATATATGTTATGGATTGGTTGAGAAATTAGAGGGGTGGAATGGGTTGATAGGGTTAGGCAACAATGTGAAGCAGAAAGGTGGAGAACCAACTCAGCAGCTCGTGGATATCATGTGCTTAGGTATATAAAGATGAAATCTGGGTGAGTTTGTCCTCTCCAAGAACTCCTCCCCCTTTACCTACCTCTTTGGTTTGTTCTACCTTCCCATGTGATGCTCCTGAGCCTTTGCAAAAAATAGGGTCTGTTTCCACTGACCCACCTTTCCCGGATAAAAGCTTCAGTAATTGCTAGCCCCCTCCCTGCAGTTTTTAGTACACTATTTCTCCAATACTATTAACACACTACACTACTATTACTACATCTACACCCACCTTTTCTCTCTCTGTTTTTTTCTTTTTGTTTTGGGCTGGGAGGGGGATGTTATATTCGCTCAATTTCCTCAGTGCTTTATTACCCTCCTATATCCTACGCATATTTTGCAAGGACTTGGGAAATTTTTCTTAAAATTATAATATCCACTATTCTCTCTGTCCTTGGATAAAATGTGCCCTGCCAAAGAATTCAAACCCAAATTCAACGAACCATGGGATAGATAAATAAACAAATTCAAACACCAGACAGACATTGAAACCCTTGCACAGATTGCTGCAACCCACCCTTACAGTGTGTTTGGTAGGTAAATCAATCAAGCAAGTCTGGAGGGGTCAATTATTTGCACATGGTCCTTATTTGTTTATTCAATTAAATTTAAGGGAACACCTACATCTCCTGGAAAACCAAGAACGGCTTCTCATGTGTACTTATCCATAATGTGGCTTGTCACTAATCCTACTTTTATGATCAAAGTAGGCTTACTGCTTGCTAGTTGCTACAATATGCCGTTACTCTTGTATCTGGAGTTTTTATTGTAACTGCTAGTTGTAGTGTCAGTACAAAATATAAGCAATCTCCAGTTCTCGAAAACCATATCATCTTTTCTGATGCAATTCATCTTGAATTTTCAACATCAAAGAACACCATACTATTTTTGTTTTTTTCCGGACTTCACATAAGTAACTGAGTACCACATTTACCCGAAAAAAAAAAAGTAACTGAGTACCACCACTTTGCAACAGTATGGTGCTCTTCTTCACATTTCCCTCACGAACTGGACTAAATCCAAGTTCTGAAAACTCCTTGTGTGCTGCAGCATAATCTCTAAAGAAGAAAAGAACATTTGAAGTGTTAACATCATCATTTGGGCTTTTAAACACACACAATTAAAAAAACAATTCAATCAAGTGTACATTTTGGAGATCTTCCCGTGGCCATACTAGCAAGTAGAATCTCATGAATGCAAGATGTGACAAACACATCTTTCAGCAATGCATGCAGAAAAGGGCTCAGTCAAACACATACAACAACTACATAAGAAGGAAGCAACTTTATCCCAATAACTAATTCCAGAAACAACTGCAGAAGTACAACCCATTCACAAACAGAAACCCAACCATCACTAAATACCACCCCATATCAAGTAAATTTGAAATTAATCCTTGGTCAAATACCAACAGCAGAAACTACTACTAGTCATCTCATAGCTGATCCTACAGATATATAAGTGAAAATCCGTTAAGTAACTTGGCAGGTCTAGGTTGAATATTGTTGTAATTGACAGATCGTCAGATATTATAATTTGCTTTCGGATTAGACAAATGATGATCAATTGGCACAAATAGCATCGCAGTTACATAACAGAAATACGAAAGCTTCAAAGACCCCTTCAGCTCTAGAAGAAATGAGAGCCTGCCTAAGATTAGCTGCACACTCTCATCAAGCCATTTTAGTGGAAAATGAGGCAATGGACAATATCTCAATTAGTCTACAATTGAAAAACAAATAAATCAAGGTCATCATTCATAAAACAAACTTGAGCATTCTCCTCCATTCAATTGTTCAACAACTCAATAAATTTGCACACCTGAAAACAAACGAAAAAAAAAGGGTGTGGGGGGGGGGGGGGAGATTAACTGTCCTCTTAGTCCTCCATACCTTTGCATAAAGTAGAACATGTTAGCATATACATATTTGTCTTATTTATTTATTTATTTGTTATTCCTTATATGGGTAGAATAGTCTTTTTAGTCTATTTACATTATTTACTATATATACTCTTATTTTTCCCTTGTAATTATAATTTTTCAACACTATGAAACACTACCCTCTATATTTGGTTCCATCTCTCTTATTTTCAATTTATCTTTAATTTTCACAGAACATACAAGTAAAATTACGAAATTATCAAAAAAAAAAAAAAAAAGGTAAAATTTACGATCCCGTCTTAAAGACTCATCAGTGGAAAGTCTCATCCGACCATCAGATTCAAGTTTACAAAGCTCCCTGATTCATAGTAAGTATACCAAATTAAATTGCAAATTGGGAAATTTATAAGCTGTTGAATTTTTTTTCTGAGCTTCT
This sequence comes from Marsdenia floribunda, assembly GCA_035583425.1. NCBI lineage: Eukaryota > Viridiplantae > Streptophyta > Magnoliopsida > Gentianales > Apocynaceae > Marsdenia > Marsdenia floribunda. The sequence continues at coordinate 1,983,812 of JAXGGT010000146.1, read as the reverse complement.
CAACTCAACTGAAAAGATCATAAATTACATGTCAATGTCATATTTCTTGCACCAAATATGAATTATCAAATTTCAAAGGATTGTTCGTCCAAAGCCTCTCAGAGTTTGACCTCTCTGGATGTGCTCTTCCCAAAAACCCGAAAAAAAGAAGTAACCATACTGTTTAATACAATGTTAAGAAATATGAATAAACAGTCATTTGGCCTTCCAAATAAATGTTGTCTAATTACTAATCTTTTTGAAAGTAACTCAGAACAGAAAATAAATAAATACATAAATTACCAGGGTGTGGGCACCTGATAGGGCCACAATGTCTTTATCGGGCAAACCCATACGGTACAACACATCCTGCAGATGATCAACACCTTCCATCAAGGAAGAGAAAAACAAGACTGACACGTTGCAGAATTTTAATTGCTGATTACGAGGGTAACCAGGGTTTTTTGATTAAAATGGCCCTCCTTTTGGCAGACGCATAATGAATGACCCAACTTTTAAAACTTATGTAAAAATAGTTTTAATGCGTATAGAATACGGATATAGAATTTATAACGCACATATAAGACGCGATATAGATTAAAGTCTATAACACTTATTGAATAAGCGATATAGAAGTCTATAACGTGTACGAAATGCGCGTTATAAAGCGACGTGAAATTATGTAAAATTTATTCTGCGATATCTGTATGTCATACGCGATATAGAGTATATTATATCCCCATAATTTGTTAATCTCTTTCAATTAATTATTAAACTAATAAATTATAAATTTATTTTTTAGAATATGATAAAATTTTATATTGATGTTTTATTTT
>JAXGGT010000146.1:1958991-1970846 GCA_035583425.1 Marsdenia floribunda | reverse complement strand
ATCTACACGATAGGTACTCTACCTGTAGTTGTGCTAGATTACGTGACAGTTCTATGTGATTTACTTGATTTGATTTTATGCGATTTTTAATCACACACATAGCACACACCAGAAATCTTAAAAGGCCTTTTTCTATTATAAGAATTGGAAAATGAAGTTATATATTGGGTAAATATGCAATTTAGTTAGGCATATGATTAATTTGTAGATTATAGTTGCATAAAGGCACTAAGTTGCTAAAACTGGTGGTCATCAAGTTTGTCTAGCTTAGTATAACTTGGTACAAGTAATTAACACCGAACTTAGTAAAGTTATGGATTTCAATTTTACAATAAGAAAATATATTGACACACACACAAACATATATATATATATTACTTAATCTCGTACAAAGTATGAATATATGATGTACAAGTAGATATATATATATTGGCAACTACTACGAAAACAACTGGTGACGATGATGAATCACACAATCCCTAAAATCTCAATCCTCTCATCAACTTGATTTTAATGATATGAGAGAGAGAGAAATGTCTACTTGTGTAATTTCATTTCATGTGTATATCAAAATTCTGGCCCTCATTGTTTTTTCCCTTTTTTTCAAAAAAAAAAAAAAAAAAATCAAGTTTTTTGTTGCCAACGTGATCCTAATTGCTAACTAAGTCTCATGTTCACATATCCAATATTAACCATATTTTATGTGCATGGATAAAGTATGCCCTTCTAAATAATTATAACTCAAATCTGCGAACGATGGGACAAATAAATAAACGAATTCAAACACCAAACATTGAAACCCTTACAATGTGTAGGGATACCTAATGCCACAACTAAGCCTTGTGAGGTAAATCAAATTATCGACATAAGTGCCAAGATACTCACAACCACCAAATGTGGGAAAGAATAATGACAAAATGTATATTTATTTTTATATATTTATTTATTATTTATTTATATATAATATGTTTATCTTTTTTTTATTTAATATTTTAAAATAATATGTATTTATCTTTACTTTTATGATCGATCTAATATATCAATGGTAAAATATCTATATTTACCTTATCCACTAAAGTGAAAGTGGTATATTAGTGATGTTACTAGAATTGATAATATTTTAATAACAGATAGGTTTCTTACAACCAGATGTGAAATAACGAATAGGAAAAATAAAAGGTTTTTCAAGAAGATGTGCAGTTGGTCACCAAAGTTTTACATCTCAAAGTTTAATGCGTAAAGAAAATTACTATGATCTTGATGATGTTAATATTGACATAATTCACTTGGCTGACTTTTCCGAACCGAGATGGAAGAGAAATTAAATGTTAGAATATTATTAAATATATTGTATTTATCTTTTCTTATGATAGTTTATCCTTTATCCTTTCAGTATACCTTTTATTATAATTTTTATGATTTTAGTTGTATCTTTTATCATTTATATTTTTATTTATTTATTTATGGAAATTTTATTCATAATTATTATTTGAAATATTTATTTTTTATTTTTTATTCAAATATATGAAGATATATGTCTCATCCATAATGTAACAACTTATATTATCCTTAAAAATAGAAAGTATTTCGTTGAAATAAATGATGCATTTGTTAGTACAACTTTTATTATTAAAAAAAAATGTTATTTGAATACTCCAGAAAGAAATCATAATATTACAATTTATGGTAATTAATTGAATGTTCAGGAAGAGCAATTAAAATATTTCATAAAGAAACGAAATTAACTATTCCACCAAAAGTTTATTTAATTAAGAATTTTTACCATTTTGCATGATCGGTTAGGGCATCTGGGTTCCATATGATGCAAAAATAATTGAAAATTCATACTAAAACTTATTGAAGAATTTTCATGTAGTGCTTGTTCTTAAAGCAAATTAATTATTAGGTTATCACTAACTAGAGTTGGAATAGGATCAAAAATAATTCAAGGTGATGTATACAGGCCATTTTAATACGTTAAGGTTTTAATATACGCATCTAATAGATGATCTCATATATATTTATCGTCAAATTGCAACTTGGTGTTTGTGAGATTGCTTGCTCAAATAATAACGCAAGTACAATAAATTTGATAACTATTCACATAAGTATTGAATATTCTGTAGCTCGTACGTGTTCATACACAAATTGGGTTAGTTGAATCGTTTATTTAGAGATTTCAATTGTTAGCTAGACTTTTGCTTATGAGAAAAGAACCTTTTAATATTACTCGAGGGCCATGCAATTTTTATCAGCAGCACTTGTGCGCATCAGACCCACAAATTATTGTAAGTTCTACCATTACAATTGGCTAATGATCAATAGCCAAATAGTTTCCACCTTAGAATTTTTAGACGTGTTGTATATGTTCCTATAACTCCACCTCAACACACAAAGGTGGGTACTCAAAGAAGCATGAAAATATACATCAGATTAAATTCTCCTATAAAAAGAGATCTTTCTGTATACGACATAATTTGTTGATTGTTATAAATTGGTATTCTTAACATTAGGGGAGAAATAGGAGAGTAGCTTGGTAAGAATATTACCTATAGTTTGCCATGTGTTGATCACCATACAATGCAATATGAACTTGAAGTTCAAAAGATAGACCAAATGCAAAGTAGAACAAATCAGCTACCAGATAGATTTACTAACTTACAAAAAGTGATTAAGTCACGTATACTAGCTGCAAATGCTCCATACAAAATGAAGTTCTCGATAGGGCAATCTATTAATGAAATAATAAATGATTCTATTGCACACTAGAAATATGGTAGAGTAATTGGTTCTAATTAAAGATAAGAATCCTAACAAAAAATAAATAAAACACTTTCTAAATGTGCCCATGTTAATACTCCATAAGAAGTTCATATAACTAAAAATATTGAAAAGAGGATATGAGATCTCAATCAGTTATGTTTTCACATGGAAATAATTGAACAAATATTTGTCGATAATATTTTTATGAATAATGTAAACTAGCTATTGTGAATGATAGTGCATATCATGAATCTACATCCATTGATGAATGTCCACTAGATGTCATTGACGATGTTTTGAAAAGATGCAATTGAAACATAAAACTTACTTAAAAAATGTGAAGATTTTAGACTTGTAGTTTAGACAGCTAAAGATGTCATACCCATAGGTGCGACAGCTAAATAAAAAAAATGAAGTTTTGAGATATAAAACATGTTTTGTTCCACAAAATTTTCTTTGCAAAACATGGAATTAACTATGGTACCACATATTGCCTTATGGTGGATGGAATTATGTTTAGATATCTTATTAGTCTGGTAGCTAATGAAAATTTTAATTTACATCTTATGAATGTAAATATATCCTATTTATATTGTTCACTTGATGATATATCTAAATAAAACTCTAGAAAGATTTAAGATGCCTGAAGCATACAATTTAAATTCTCGAGAATTATATAGTTGAAAGCACTGGATGAACATGGTACAATTGTCTTAGTAAGAATTTGTTAAAAAAGAAGGTTATCAGAATAATCATATATCTATCCATGTATTTTCATTGAGAATGAAAACTCAAGATTTATATAATTGTAGTATTTTCAAAAGTTGTAGATTCTTTGAAAAAGGAATTTGAGATAGACGATCTCAAAAAACAGATATAGAACATGAAATATAGAATTTTTTCAATCAATTAATATAGAAAAAGGTCCTTAAAATATTTTGCTAGGGAAAAATATATCCATTGAGTACCCCCATGGTTGTTCACTCACATTGTGCAAAAAGGACATTTTATGATTTCGTGAGGATGATGAGGAACATCTTGGTCCCAAAGTACCTTATTGTACTGCTAAAGGTGCACTAACGTATCTTACTAATTATGTTATTTTTCATATACCTTTTGCTACTAATTTATTTAGCAAGATTTAGTTCCTATCCATCTAGCAGATATTAGAATGGAACTAAACAAGTATTTCAACTTTTTAGAAATATTAGACAAGCTATATTTGACATATTTATTCACAATGATTTTAACAATTTGAATATTTGAAAAATTTGAACAAGTTGGAATGCATTGATTCTGAGAATTGATATAATGTTCTAATCATGGAAAGCGTACAGGAGAAGTTGTACTTTTTTCCTTCATTAGGGTTTTTCCCACTAGGTTTTTCTCTAGTAAGTTTTTAAGGAGACATATTCCTCGTATAGTATAGTAGACATTCAAGGGGGACTGTTATAATGACTCATATATCCTATTATTTCTTGACTCTTTAGACTTTATGACCATTAGGTCATTACATATGTATCTCTATAATAGATGATTTCAAACATTGATTAAGCTTGATGAATAAGATGAACAGTTAAATTATTCTCTTTATTTTTACTTTTATTGTATTATTAATGATTATTTTACAACAGAAATATATATATATATATATGTGCTAAGGATTGGTTGAGAAATTAGAGGGGAGGGGTGTAATAAGGGTTGCTAGGGTTAGGCAACAATGTGAAGAAGGAAACGGGGAGATCCAACTAAGAAGCTCGTGGATATAATGTGCTAAGTTAGGTATATAATAAAGATGAAATCTGTACCCACCACTTTGGCTTGTTCTACCTATCCATGTGATGCTCCTGAGCTTTTGCAAAAAGATAGTGTCTGTTCTAGGCAACAATGGGGTTCGTTACCCTCCTATGCATATTGCAAGGACTTGAAAATTTTCTTAAAATAAGATAATATATGAAGCTTCAATAGCCACTATTCTGTGTATGTGGATAAAGTATGCCCTACTAAATAATTCAAACCCAAATCAAGCAAGTCTGGTACATATTTGTTTATTCAATTCAGTTTAATGGAACATCTTCATTTCCTGAAAACAGAAGAACGTCTTCTCATGTGGAGTTATCCATAATGTGCCTTGTAACCACTAATCCAAACTTTTATTATGGAACCCGAATTAAGTGTGGACAAGTATGACATCTTCAAATAATGATCTTTTACGATCAAAGTAGGCTCAACGCTTGCTACAATTATCAACTTTCATTGCAACTGGCAGTGTAGTGTCAATACAAAATATAAGCAATACCCAGTTCTCAAAAACCATATGAGCTTTTCTTCTGATGCAATTCAACTTGAATTTTGAACCTTAAAGAACAACACTGTTAAAAGACATCACCGAAAAAGTAATTGAGTGCCCCAAGAACAATTAAAGACCCAGTTAGCATCAGTATGGAGGTATCAGTCAGATTTTCGTTGGGAAGTGCAGTATATCCAAGTTGTGAAAATTTCCTGTGTGCTTCAGCATAACTACTAAAGAAGGCCTCGATATCCTGCATGTCAAGAAAAGAAAATTTGAGGTGTAACATCATCATTCGAACTTAGAAGAAGAATTCAATCAAGTGTACACTTTGGAGATCCTCCTGAGGCTAAACTAGCTAGTAGAATCTCATGAATGCAAGATCTGACAGAAACATGTTTCAGCAATGCATGCAGAAAAGGGGCTCAGTCAAACGCATACAACAACTATATAATAAGAACGAAGCAGCTTTATTCCAAAAACTAATTCCAGAAACAACTGCAAAAGTACGATCCATTCAAAATAGAAACCCAACCATCAATAATTACCACCCCATACCAAGAAAATTTGAAATTAAACCTTGGTCGAACACCGAAGCAGAACTAGTAGTCATCTCACGGGGCATGGCTGGTCCCACAGAGAGATAAGTGAACATCCATTAAGTAACTTGGCAGATCATCAGATATTATCATTTGATTTTAAATTAGACAATTGATGATTGATTGCCACAAATAGAATCACAGATACATAACAGAAACACGAAAGCTTCAAAGACCTTCAGCTCTAGAAGAAATGAGAGCCTGCGAATGATTATTGCTGCACAATCTCATCAAGCAATTCTAGTGGCAAATGAGGCAGTGGACGAAGTAAAGGTTAAAGCACATTCCGTGATTCATAAAACTGACTTGAGCATTCTCTCTCATTCAATTCTTCAACAGCTCAACTCAATAAATTTTCACACCTGATAACAAACAAAAAAAGAAAAGAAAAAAAAAAAAAAAGGAAAAATCTATCCTCGTTGTCCTCCATACCTGTGCATAATGTTGAACGTACGCACGAAATACAGGATCCTTTATCAAAACATTATCTGTTGGAAGTCTCAATAGCCCTTCAGATTCAGGATTAGTTAATGCCCTGATTCATTGTGGCAATACCAAATTAAATTGCAAACAGCAATACTGAAAAGATCATAAATTATGTGTCAATGTCTTATGTCTTACACGAAATATGAATTATCAAATTTCATAGGATTGTCGGTCCAAGGCCCCTCATAGCCTGACGTCTCTGGATGTGCTCTTCCCTATAACCGGAAAAAAAAAAAAAGAAAAAAAAAAAGAGTTACCTAACTTCCGAATACCACCTTAAAGACCTTATCCAAATACCAGTTTATTATATGAATAAACAGTTACTTGGCTTGCTGAATAAATGGTGTCTAGTTACTGATCTTCTTGAAAGTAACTCAGAACAGGAGAAAAGATTACCAGGGTGTGGGCACCTGATAGGGCCACAATCTCTCTATCCATCAAACCCATACGATAGAACACAAGCCGCAGATGATCAGCATCTATCATCAGTGAAGAAAAAAACAGGATTTACACATTGCAGAGTTTTAATTGCAGATTTACAAGGGTAACCATAATAACAGATTCTGATGGGCACAAAAAAATGAGTTGCCAGGGCTACTGCTGAAGTTTAGATTCTGTTTGCAACATACCACTGATTACATCATATTCTACACTATATTGGAATGTTAACTACTACACTTTAATCAGCACTTAGTATATTCTTGAATACCAAACATATATAACAATTTTCCCGGACAAATGATCCATTCTTTATTATAATGGCAAAATACCATCTCAAATAAATGACTATTGGTTATCATCTCATGGTTTCTAATGTGTAGAACTTGAGATGTTGTGTTCATCTACTAGTGCACCCAACAAAAAGATTACAAATAGTCATTGGACAGTGCAAGCAGGTAGCCTAATTAGAACTAACAATTGTATAATGAACGTTTCAAATATACCGGGCATAATTCTGAGTGGGAATAAATAGGCCAATTCAGCGGTATATTAAGCATTTAACTAGCCAAATCATGCCTAGGGAAATTCTAGTTTAATGGCACTAAAGACAAAAATGATTGAAATATTACGAAGTGTAGAAATTCTAGAAGGAATATATATCCTGTTAGTGAAGAAAACATTAGCAGACACCTCAAGATTAATTATTCATACGCGTGCAAAAGTGGGGAGCTGTAAATTAACTTCTTACAGTACAACCTGCTGTAGGACTAGGCAGTCTACTCCATTCACTTTGGAAAGTGGTTGAATCCTGTTGAAGGTAAGGGAAATGGGTAGAGAAATTACAACACTGGAAATCAAGAGTAATAACCTCATACAATTGTTTTCTTTTCCCGGTATGAAAAGAACATACAATTCTACCAGGTGTAAAGGTAATTTTTGGGCCACCAGCAACTTCAACAGCAACAACACCAGCAAGCTACGTGTAGCCATGGTTATTTAGAAGAAATAAAGAGAATTTAATTAGTTTCAGTCAAATCATGTCAATTAGATATATAATAACTCCTTACCAATCACTAATCAAGTAATGCAAAACAAAAGAGAGTAAGTCATGGTTGCATATGCCATATGAAGAATAGTTTAATAACTTCACAATTGCTTCTCTCTCTTGCTTCATGCTGTGTTCTCTCACAGAATCATTATTCAGAGGGGTAAAACTATCCAAAATCCTCAGGATCAACAATAACTGATCAGAAGAACAATTAGTGTTGTAGCAATTTATCGTCATACTTGAATGTATACCTGAAACTATCATCAGGGAGTTACTAGTTCACATATTATATAATCAACTGTTGACAAAAAAAAAAAAAAAAAAAAAAAAAAATTACCAACTCACAACAACAATATCTAGAAAACTACCTGGTACAAGTCTGCATATGTTATCTTTGGATATTTAGATTTCACTTCTTCTGTAATTCCAAAAAAGAGTAAACCGTGAGAATGCCAATGATAAGAGAAATCCATTTTGAATTCTGGAAAATATTAATCGGAAGTCCACTTGTTTTCCTGACTATAACCCCTCAAACGCCACCAGAGAAAATATGCACGAGAAATAGAGAGGATTACTAAGAAAGAATTTGAAACATTTCCATAAGAATATCATTGGCTTTTTTCTTTCAAGCAAGAACTACAAATATCTGCAGTCAACAAACACGTACGTCCATGCCTAAGAATTACCTTTCATACTTAAATGCCTGAACCTAAAGCAGCAGTTAATCAGTGATTCGGTACGGTCGAATAGATAAAATCCTGAAGATTTGCCTGAACCTAAAAGTATCAAGATTCCAGTAAAATCCAATTTATTCTGGTTTATCTGACACTCAATTTATGAAAAACGGAAATGCGTAAGCGTATCTAAGGTCGCAAGGGCAAGGTTCCCCATCACAATTCCTCGACGCTTTTAACTGAAACACTTAGCCCTAAGGTATCAAAAGATAGATAGCCATCATTGTTATAACCAATCAAATAGAGCCACAATCAACAAAATAGTATTATGAACTGCAAAATTTCCAACACGTCCTTAGTAAAATTTCCACAATCAAAAAAATGCAACAAAATTTCGATGAGTCCCAAATTACACCACAAATAAGCAGTATCAAACGGCATATTTACACAGGCAAACATATGCAAGTAGCCCAAAAAGAAGAACTAGAAATTATAGTTACACTAAAAAAAATAAAATAAAAGGAGAAGAAGGCAAACGGGAAGCCGATTGTAGATATAATTTACCACAAAGATCGAGAGCAAATTTCAAGCCATTATTGGCGGGCTGAGAGTACGCTTCCTCAAATCTGATGGAACCAATAGGACCTCCAGTTTTAGTCCCGGCGTCATAAGTTGCAGCATCTTGCCATCTGTAAATAAACAGCATCTCAATAATAATCCGATAGCATTTTTCCATTTTCATTTCTACGATAAGTTTCTCATAGTGAAACGAATATGAACAGAGGAAGAGCAGTTCATTCTTACGCTAATCGAAGCATGATAGGAGCGCAGCGGTTTCTGATAATCAGATCACGTAGGTCAGCACGAGCCATGTCAATCTGTAACCTGTACTCGTAGTCCACGTCCACTTCCATTAGCCTGCCGTAGTCATGCCGGAGAATTTGCCCGGGATTGAGACAGTAAAGTTTTCTATACATTGATACGGTTTGAAAATGTGTCGACTAGCTCTTTGCCCAGACTCAGAGCTTCCACGATATTAGGACGTATATTTTGAGTCTTTTACGCTTATAATTTTCAATTTTGACCATACTTATTTATACTTCTGGTAAACTATGTGAACACTGAACCCCGAAAAACAAAAAAAAAAAAATCTATCTGTGTACATTACTTGGACGCCAAGATTCAAGGATCAGGTGAAATGGCCAAATAAAAAAAATCAATTATATTATAATATCTATTGTGTGCACGTTAATTTTAATTTGATTGTCTTTAAAACTGTTAAGGTCATTATAGTTTAATCTCTATAAGTAAAAAATTTTATACGGTGACAAGACAAATACGATCAAAAGTTATATTACTTTTTAAATTTTTACATTTGTTCTTTTCTATTTTTGTTTATTATTAATTATTTCATAGCACATGGTTGGGTTTTTTTCCTAAAATAACCCTTTTATTTTGTCAAAATTTCATGATTGGCTCTGTTTTTAAAACTCGTCTATCAATTCTGTCCTTAAAGCACAAGGACATGCGTGTGTTTTTTTAGATGAAAACGCACAGCTTGCATGTGTTTTTAAAGATTTTAATTTTTTTTTTTTTAAAAAATGTCACATATCTATTAAAAACACATATGACATATGCGTTTTTGTCATGTCATGATTAATAACACAGGCACCGTGTGCATTTTTGCTTTGTGCATACTACAAAAAAAAAAAAAAAAAAAAAAAGAGTTATTGAGATATATATCTAATAAGGCATTTTAAAATTACAAGTCCTAACGGCATTCTATTATTTCGTATGTAAACATGTTTTTTAAAAATAAATATTTAGACAATTAAAAATGTCAGCAAATTGGTGTATTTAGTCCCCAAACTATTTTCGCTGTACAAGTTACGTCACTATAAGTTTGTTCTATCTTTTTAGATCCCCAAACTATTTTTTTTTACTTCACATTACGTCCTTCCGTCCATTAGGATCCTCTACATTGCATGAGTTGTTGACATAGTGACCAAAGTTTTGTTTGAACAAGTATGAACTGGAGTGATCTATTGTTGTTGGTCTTGTTCCAACATCACGTTGATGAATGTCAAAATTGAATTTTGTGTGTCGATCCCTTCTAGTATTATTTGCTCCTCGTTCAAGAGAGAGAGGATTGTTATTGGTAGTAAGGTCAACATGGATAATCGTTTCCCTGGTTTATGAAAGAATATTGATATGTAGTTGGGTCTATTGTTATGTCATAGTATTGCTAGTGCAGGTTGTATAGGTAATCGATTGATGGGAGCTGCATAGGGCTAACCACCTAGGAGTTGCATCGGTGCTTGCGTCGTTGGTGGAGGAGGATGTGCACTGTTGGATGTTGTGGTAGATGATCGGGACATCTTCTAGTATCATTCCGGATGTCTATGGTTGTTTACCGATAGATATTAATTATCAAAGAAGAACAAGAAAATGAAATATACTTTGTGGTAAATTCTCTGCATTTTTATTTTTCTAATAACAACCTTAAATAGTGTTGAAAAAACTGAAGAACTGAAAAAAAGGGATTCATGAAATCCCATTTCTATGATCGACCACTTCCTAAAAATCAACAAACAACTATTGACTAGTTAACTTGAAACAGTCAAGCAACTAAGAAAATAAAAATCATGTGAAAAGATTGCAGTAGTTGAAGCACAACTCAACATTCCTCCTTGCTCTGATTATTGCAAACTCCAAGTTTCTATCTAAGAAACTCAAAGTTACTTTTTGGCAATAGATTTGTAAATATATATGCTTGCAATACTTAAAACTGATTGAGCTATCTTTCTGCATGTTTCTAAGAAAGAATAACTTGACATTGAAGTACTTAGTTTTCCCATGAAAAACAAGATCATGAGAGATAAGAAATTGAAGCTTGATTATCAACAAAAAAATTTATGCTACCTTCTTGCTTCAAATTCAAATCCACTACACTTTTGTTAACCATGAAGCTTGATTTGCAATAGTAGTAGCTGCAATAAGTTTAGCTTCTACAATAGATTATGCCAAAATATTTTGTTTCTTGGAGCACAATGAGAAAATTCCCAAACCAAGCTTAAAGAAATAACATGAATTAAGTACTCCTCATATCTTGTGAACCTCCCAAATCACTATTAGAGTAGCCCTCCAGAACAAAATCCTGATTTGAACTGAAGTTGAATGCATAATTCAATGTCTCTTTAACATATCTGGTAAATGATAAATTCGCGGTTGTCGTCAAACCGGCCAAGATTAATTTAAAAAACTAGAAAGCAATATAGTACTCACCAGGTCATCTCCCAAGGAAGCCTTAATCGTTAAATTAAATTAAAGAAATCACCAATTCTCAATTAAAATAGAAAAAGGGGGAGTTTAGATAAAGAAAATTTAAGGACAAACAAACAAGATAAAATAGAATGCAAATCAATAATGAGAGAAGATAATCAGCCTAGGGTTGATGTTCCAATTTAATTATTCCTTGTTCTTCCTAATATTATGAGTTATTAATCTGATCCCTTGATTGAATAGTAATTCAGAAGCCCAAATTAGAATTCTAT
>JAXGGT010000146.1:1917772-1958891 GCA_035583425.1 Marsdenia floribunda | reverse complement strand
TTAATAACTGATTGAGAGAAATTAACAAATTATGAGGGATATAAAATATAATTATAGAGTAAAATGAGGAAAAATTACTATTCAGTCTATATTGCGTATGATATAAGCGTTATAAGGCAGAATAAATTTCAAATAATTTTACTCTGCTCTATATCGCGTATGACATACGCGATATAAGAGCAGAATAAATGCGCGTCTTCCATGTGCGTTATAAATTCTATATCGATACGCGTTAAAGACAATTTTTACACAAGTTTTAAAAGTTAGGTCATTCACTGTGCGTCTGTAAAAAATAGGGCCATTTTAATCAAAAACCCGGGTAACCATGATAAGAGCTTCCGATGGGCACAAAAAAAAATATATGAGGTGCCAGTGCTATTGCTGAAGCTTAGATTCTGCTTGCAACTTAGCACCCATTACAACATATTTTACCCAGAAATCTAAAGAACGAAAATAATGGGCATAAAGAAAAGAAGGCAATGCTTTGAAAACAACAATGATGAAAATTTTGAATTCTAACAGAAATCTGACTGGTCCAAGTAGCCATAAAATATATTGGAATGTTAACTTCTACACTTCAATCAGCAATTGAATAGATTCTTGAATACCAAACATATATAAAAATTTTCCAGGACAAATGATCCATTTTTAATAATGGCAAAATATCATCACAAATAAATGGCTGTTGGTTATCATCTCGTGGTTTCTAATGTGTAGAACTTGCGATGTTCTGTGTTCATCTACTAGTGCACCCAAAAGGAAGACAAGCAGGTAGCCTAAATAGAGCTAACAATTGTGTAATGAAAGTTTTAATTATACCAGGCAGAATTCTGAGCGAAAATAAATAGGCCAATTCAGTGGTTTAGTAAACAAGAATTACACAAAACAAACAAGAAAAATACGATAGGACACCGATATAGCATGTAAATTGTCTATTCACCAACTATTCTAAGCATTTAACTAGCCAAATCATGCCTAGGGAAATGCTAGTTTAATGGCACTAGAAAAGTGTAGAAATTCTTGAAGGAATATGTATCCTGTTAGTAAAGAAAACATAAGCAGACCACAAAATCAATTCATACGCGTGCAAAAGAGGGGAGATGCTAGTTCACTTCTGACAGAACAAACTAAAAAAAGAGAACCTCCTTCAGGAAGAGGCAGATTCCCTTCACGGGGGGAAATGATTGAATCCTGTTGAAGTGAACGGAAATGGGTAAAGAAATTATGACACAGAAAATCAAGTTTAATAACCTCATACAATTGGTTTATTTTCTAGTATGAGAAGGACATACCCTTCTACCAGGCATAAAGGCAATTGTCGGGCCACCAGTGACTTCAACAGCAACAACACCAGCAAGCTATATAGACATGGTTATTTAGAAGGAATCAAGACACAATTTATTTAGTTTGAGTCAAGTTAAGCAACTCATTCAGATAATGTTTGATTGCAATTAACAGCTACAGCTGAACCTCTCTCTTTTCTATTATTAGACATATAACAACTCTCCATATCAACCACTAATCAAGTAATGCACAACAATTGAAAACAGTAAATAGTTCATGGTTGGATGTGCAATATGAAGAATAGTTTATTAACTTTTCAATTGCTTCTCTCTGTTGCTTCATAATTTCTTTGTGGTCCGTTTCCATATTTCTGATTTTCCTTCGAACTGAGACATTCAGACCTCTCACATTGTCTTTGACATAAATGGCAGATGGGTAAATTTCTCACATTGTATTTGTGCTTGACAAGGATTATATGGTATTAAGTTCGAAGTTGTGTTCTCTCGCACAATCATTATTCAGGGGGTAAAACTATCCAAGATCCTCATGATCAACAATAACTGGCCAGAGCAGTTAATCTTGCAGCAATTTATCATCAAACTTGAATTTTATACCTGGAACTATCTCTTGATTCAGGAAGTTACTAGTCCTTATATTCTATAATCAACTGTTGACAATAAAACAAATTACGGACTCACAACAACAATACCTAGAAAACTCCCTGGTACAAGTCTGCATATGATATCACTGGATGTTTAGATTTCACTGCTTCTGTAATACCAAAAAGAGAAAACCATCAGAATGCCAATGATAAGAGAAATCCATTTTGAATTCTGAAAAACATTTAACAGAAGACATCTCGTTTTCCTGACTATAACCTCTCAAAAGCCACCTCCTACCCCCTCATTGAAGGAAAAAAGGAGAGAAATATGTGTGAGCAATAGGGACTAGGGAGGATTACTAGGAATTTGAAACATTTCCATAAGAATACCATTGGCTTTTTTGCTCTTCTTTCAGGGAACGATCACAAATATCTAAAGTTAACCAACACGTACATCCATGGTAAGAATTACCTTTCATGCTTAAATGCCTGAACCTACAAGCAGCAGTTAATCATTGATTTCATAGTGTCTAATAGATATAATATTGAAGATTTGATTTAAGGTTGCAAAAATTATCAACAGAGCCATGGGAATAAGTATCAAGATTTCAGTAAACTCCAATTTATTCTGGTTTATCTGACACCCAAGTTATGTAAATAGGAGAAGAATAAGGATATCTAAGGTCGCAAGCTTTCGAACCTACCATCACAATTCCTACACCTTGTATTATTTCTCCACGCTTTTAACTGAAACACTTAGCCCAAAGGTATCAAAAGATAGATAGCCATCATTATTATAACCAATCGAATCAAACAGAGCCACAATCAACAAAACAATATTATGATCTCCATCACTACAACTGCAAAATTTCCAACACATCCTCAGTAGGCATCCACGGATGAACGTTATTACAAATAGTACAAGTACAACCAAAATTCGATGACTCCCAAATTACAGTACCACAAATAAGGAGAATCAAACGGCATATTTACAGAGACAAACATGTAAGCAGCCCAATGCGAAGATTTAGGAATTATAATTGCACTGAAAAAAAAAAAAAAAAAAAGAGGAAGAAGAAGTCAAACGAGAAACCAGTTGAAGAATTAATTTACCGCAAAGATCGAGAGCAATTTTCAAGCCATTATTGGCGGAGTAAGAGTACTGCTCCTCAAGTCTGATGGAACCAATAGGACCAACACTTCTAGTCTTCGCGTCATAAGTTGTAGCAACTTGCCATCTGCAAATGAAGAGAATATGAATAATGGATAGCATTTTTCATTTTTATTTTTAGACTATGTTTCTCATAGTGAAACAAACGTGACCAGAGGAAGAGCAGTTCATTCCTACGCCAAGCGAAGCATGATAGGAGCGCACTGCCGGGTGGACATTAGAGCACGGAGGTCCCTACGAGCCTTTTCGATCTCTTGCATGTAATCGATGTCCACCACCACTTCCCTCGCCATGCAGCTGCAATGCCTGAGAATTTTCGCCGGAACGAGAGAGAGAAGTTGTCTATTTATTGATCAGGTAAGGAGATGCCGACTGGCACTTTGCCCAGACTTTGAGCCTCTACGAAAGTCCTTTGACGCTAATAATTTTCAATTTTGACCATGTACTTCAGTCTTTTGAAGAATTTTATTAGGAAAATTGGCCATTTTAATCCTCGTACTAAGTTCGTTTGGACAAAAGGGTCCCTATTTTTATTTTTAGACAAATAAATTTCTATTTTTTTTTCGTTTGGACAAAGGGGTCCCTGTTTTTTATTTTTGGACAAACGAATCTCCACTCTTTTTTTATTTGGACAAAGGGGTTCCTTTTAACTAATTTTGTCCAAAAATACAACAAGAAAATAAAGGAATTATGAGAAAATTAAAAATAAAATAAAATAATTATTATCAATAATAATAAATCATGTAAAAATTAACAATTTTTTTCAAATAAAATTGGTCAAAATGATCCGTTTGTCCAAACAAAAAAAGAATGAGGATTCGTTTGTCCAAAAATTAAAATACAGGGACCATGTTGTCCATACAAAAAAATAATGGGGATTCGTTTGTCCAAAAATAAAAAACAGGGACCCTTTTGTCCAAATGAAATTAGTATGGGGACTAAAATGACCAATTTTCCAATTTTACTATCTTCAAATTTGGTTTATTTATACTACTAAACTATCAGAAGGGAAATTATTCGATTTAGTCCTCTAACTATTTTTATTAATTAACTCAAGTTTACAATATTTTTTTTAGCTTGTTAAGTCTTACGTTTTTTTACGAGCGTTTGTTAAGTCTTACATTTTTTTTTAACATGTTAAGTCCTACATCTTTTTATAAGCTGCCTGTTAAGTCGTTCATCTTTTTATGAGCAGCCTGTTAAGTCCTTCCTTCTGGCCAAAAATTTGAATTTTTTAACCAAAATTAATCACGTGTCGGGCACGTGATATTTTTTTTAAGGGCAAAATTGTCCTCACACCGAGCCACAATAGAATTCCTCTGGTGAAACTGTGAGGGAAATAGTGTGAGGACGATTTTGCCTGACACATGATTAATTTTGGTCAGAAAATTCAAATTTTTGGTCGAAAGAAAGGATTTAACGGGCAGCTTGTAAAAAAATGTAAAACTTAAATTAATTAACAAAAATAGTTAAAGGATTCAACCACCTAATTTTCTTTATCTAAACAATGAACCTCCGAAAAAATCTACCCGTACATTACTTGGCCGCCTAGACTCAAGAGTTAGGATAAATGGCTTAAAAAAAAAAAAAAAAAAATCAATTATGTTATAAAATTATTATTTATTATATGAATATTTATGAAAAATTTTTGTGTATATTATTATTATTTTTTAAAATTTTATTATTTTAAAACTGTTAAAATTATTAAAATTTTATTTATATAAATAGAAAATTTGATACAGTGATTAGAGTTTTATGAACAAAATAAATAAGAAAAAGATAATATTATTTTTTATATTTTGCTTTCGTTCTTTTTTTTTTTGTGTATTTTTTTTGTTAATTATTCTATATTGTGTATTAATATGAGCTTTTTTTCATATTATGAGTCTCTATAAATAGATATATTATTTTCTTCACATGATTAAATTTGTAGTTCTTTAAGTCACTAAAGTACTAGATGCATCTAGCTATAAAGTTATGATAGGTTTGTTAGACACCATTATTTCAAATATATATTAAAAAATAAGAATATTTTTACCCATTCAAAAAAATTATACATGTAAAAATATGGTCATAAGGACTTATTTATCCAATCTATTTTAATTTGAGGACTAAAAAAGTTAAAGAAAAATATAGGGACTAATTCTTCCAAACGAAAATAAAATAGGGACTAAAATGTCCAATTTTCCTTAATTTTAATTTGAAAGACCAATTTTTAAAATTAAAAATAAATTAAAGATTAATTTAAATAAAATAAAATAGTCAGTTTAGTCCCAAAATTATTTTGAGTAGCCGATTCAATCCCTAAACTTTGTTTTTAGCTCTATTTTATCATCAATCAATTTTTGAACTTCCAACGTAATCTTTCAGTAAGTTTCTAAACAAGTTACATGTAATTTTAATTTTTTTTTTTTGAAGATTATAATGTGAATTTTTTTTAATATGTTAAAAATATTTTTAAATTTATTAATATTATAAAGATCAATTATCAATATAATTAAGATACATAATAATTAATGTTTATATTACATTTATTTATTTATTTTTACACCATAATAAATATTATCGAAATTTTCTCTTTTTATTCTACAAATTAATTATTTTGTCATATGTCTAAGCTATCAATCAATGAACATACAATAAAATAATTAATTGGTAAAATAAATAGAGAAATTTTTCATAATATTTTTTATGGTGTGAAAAAAATTTAAAAATTATATGTAATACAAACATTAATATTATTATATATTAATTATATTGATAATTAATTTTTATAATATTAATAAATTTAAAAATATTTTCAACATATTAAAAATAATTCACACTAGGATCTTTGTATTAAAAAATTTAAAAAAAAAAAAAATTTATCTGTAACTTATTTGAAAACCTGCTAAGGAGATTACATTGAAAATTTAAAAATTGATTGAGGACAAAATAAAGCTAAAAAAAAAATTAGGGTGTTTTTGGATTGGAACTTTTTTAGAGTGCATATTTTTTTCAAAAAGAATTGAGTTGATTACGCATAACGAGGAATAATGTGAGCCTAATGTAAGAAGTTGTCTAGTAAGTAGGAGACAAAAATAATATATACAAAAATAATATATTTTATTAGTATAATGGTGATTTTATATTTGAATTATATATATTTATATGTATATATTGAATATTTATAGTAAGTGAGTGAATTTTTTATTTTTTTTTTTGCCACCTCACCAGACATGAATAGTAACATGTCAGATTGGTGTCAAAACAAGTACAACTATTGTTTTTGAGTTTGAATGAAATTTTGAAAAAAAATTCTAGTCCAAAAATAGCCTTAGAAACTGAATTCACAATTCAAAAATATTTAATATTATTATTATTATATTAATGTTCGCAATTCGCAAACATTAATATTATTATATTAATTATATTGATAATTAATTTTTATAATATTAATAAATTTAAAAATATTTTTAACATATTAAAAATAATTCACACTATTATTTTTGTATTAAAAATAAAAATAAAAAAATTTATCTGTAACTTATTTGAAAACCTGTTGAGGAGATTGAGAACAAAATAAAGCTAAAAATAAAAAATTTAGGGTGTTTTTGGATTGTAATCTTTTTTTTGAGAAAGCTATTTTTTTTCAAAAAGAATTGAGTTGATTGCGAATAACAAGGAGTAAGGTGAGTCAATGTAAGATGTTGTCTAGTAAGTGAGGGACAAAAATAATATATTTTATTAGTATGATGATGATTTTTTATTTAAATTATATATATTTATATGTATATATTGAATATTTATAGTAAATGAGTGAATTATTTATTTATTTTTTTTGCCACCTCACAGACATGAACTGTGTCCAAACAGATACAACTATTTTTTTTTTAGTTTGAGTGAAATTTTGACAAAAAATCTCAATCCAAAAACAAGGGAACTGATTCGCAATTCAAATGGCGTCGCCCGGACTCGAACCGGAGACCTTCAGTGTGTTAGACTGACGTGATAACCAACTACGCCACGACACCAACATGTGTTAATACGTCGGATTTATTAATTATTATATGTTACAGAAGTAAAAATGTAACATTAAGATAAATTTGATAGTGAAATTATTTTGGCGCTGATCGATCAACGCAACTCTGCTTCAAGATGTGTCTATGATGATCAAATGGCGCTATGTTTCAGCTGCCAGTCTCCATTTCAATGGGAGAGCAACCAGTGCAAGGACTCACTCTACGACTTGGCTTCGGGCTTCTTCGATGGGGAATCACGAATTTACCGCTCATTCAACGAAGCCACAGTTGCAACATGATTTTATCTCCAGTGCCCTGAAAATCTCCACAAAGCTTAATCTTTTTACTAATGGACAACATGTACACGCCCATATTATTAAGTTAGGAGTACGTGATTCATTCTCATTGCAAAATCAGCTCTTGAATTGTTATGTTAAGTGTAATACAGTTATTGATGCTTGCAAGCTGTTTGATGAGATGCTTGAAAGAAATGTGATTACTTGGAACACTGTAATATGTGGTTTGGCAGATAGTTCTAGAGACTTTGAAACAAATCCTCATCTGGGTTTCAAGTATTTTAAGATAATGTTGATGGACATTGTAAGACCAAATTGGATTACATTTACTGGTTTGCTTCGTATATGTGTAGATATAAATGAAATTGGAATAAGTAGAATGTTGCATTGTTTTGCACTGAAGTTGGGATTTTGTACAGATTGTTTCATAAGCAGTGGTCTTCTAGATATGTATGGAAAGCTTGGATTCGTTGCCGAGGCCAGGCGAGTTTTTGATGAAGTGGTGGCCAGAGATTTAGTGCTCTGGAATGTGATGATTTCTTGTTATTCATTGAATTGCTTGATGGAAGAGGCGGTCGAATTGTATAATACGATGAAGTTGGAGGGGTTTAAGGGTGATGGATATACATTCACGAGTTTGCTTAATGCTTGTGCTAGTTTTCGACTCTGTCTGCTTGGTAGGGAGATTCATGCCATAATAGTGAAACTCTGCTTGGATTTGGATGTTGTGATTACAAGTTCAATTGTTGATATGTATGCAAAGAATGATAATCTAATTGAAGCTCACAAGGCTTTTGATGAAATTCCCTTCCGAAATGTTGTCTCATGGACCACTCTGGTGGTTGGTTATGGACAACACGGTAACGGGATTGAAGCCTTTAAACTTCTTATTCAGATGTTACGAGAAGATTCTTATCCCGATGAACTTACTTTGCCTAGCATTCTTAGTTCGTGTGGTGATTTAAGCATGTTCGCTGAAATCACACAAGTCCACGCACATGTCTTCAAGGATGGGTTTTCAGAATTTTTGTCAATTACTAATGCATTGATAAATGCATACTTCAAGTCTGGTAGTATTTCTGGTGCTGCGCAAACTTTCAGTACAATTATGCAGCCAGATATCATCTCGTGGACATCTATCATTGGAGCCTATGCATTCCATGGTCTTCCAAACAAAGCTACTGAGCTCTTTGAGATGATGTTGTTGAACAGGGTAGAACCAGATGGTGTTGCATTTCTTGAGGTTCTTTCTGCTTGTAGTCATGGTGGACTAGTTGAGAAAGGACTGCTCTATTTCAAGTTGATGGTCGATGTGTACAAAATTGCACCCCATTCAGAGCACTATGCATGTCTGGTTGATCTTCTTGCACGGTTGGGACATCTAAAGGAGGCCTTCAATGCTTTGGCATCAGTACCTGTGGCAGCTAGATCAGATGCACTGGGAGCCTTCCTTAGTGGATGTAAAATTCATAAAAATATAGAGTTGGCAGAATGGGCTTCTAAAATGCTTTATATTCTGGAGCCTAACAAGCCAGTAAATTATGCTCTCATGTCAAATATATATGCTTTGCCCGAGCGATGGTTTGATGTGGCTAGTGTTCGCAAAGCTATGAAGAAGTGTTGCTACAATAAAGCCCCCGGATGCAGTTGGTTGCAGATTTCAGGCAAGGTTTTTTCCTTTGTATCAGGTGACGAGTCCCTTCCAGAGATTGCAAAGGTCTACTGCCTATTGGGAATTCTCTATAAGGCAATGAAAGAAGAGGGAATTTATCCACACAAATTTTTACACGATGGCTTTTTTGGGGATGGATTTATATTTACCTGATTTTCCAAGCTGATAAACTTCCTCCCTGGGAAAATTTTGAAGAGGTAATCTGGTTTTGGGACTCTCTACATTCTGATTGCACTTGTTTGAATAGATGATGAATGACTTTTCTCTTCATGTTGTATCAATTCTTTGCCCTCATAGTGTTTACTATTTAGGTGGAGTTTTCATTTTCCCTAAGGTCATTACTGTAGAAGATTCCTATTTATTCTTGACAATGACGACACATTATTGCTGCCATTACCATTATTTGTTGGTAAATTTATCAACATGTTTTCACTTTTTGTTTCCCACTGGTAAAATTTCTTTCACTTTCTTCATGATTATTCCCATAAGTGGAGTTTGTCCATCTCGTTTATTATACAAGGTCAAATTTATCAATATCATACTTCCAAGCATAGCATAGCTATCTGCTTATCTCTTTGCATGCTTGGACCAGCATTCTTACTAGCTGTTGTAACCTATAGTTTGCCCATTGCAGATCCAACGGTGTGACTGCTGCTGAATGACAAAACATCAGAGACAGCTGACACCTACAAGGCAAGCACATTATAATGAAATTGCATCCAACCACTCAGTTTCATTAAGCCTAGGAAAAGCACCTGTTTCTTCTCACTCTGGTGAAGTTCCAGGATTATACAGGATCTTATTCTTGAGAATTCAAGAACCATTCTTGCTGCTCACGACATGATATGGCACCCCGGCTACTTGTCCAATGCTTGTGGCACCTGGCTAGAGAGAATCTGACCGAAATATGGCGTACCAAGTGCAGTTTGATTCTCAGTAGTCATCAGGTTGGTAACTTAAACACAGTTGCTGAACTTCCTTCCCCTTGCCAACAACTTAAATGACTTTGAAGTGGTTTTCAAGTATTTGATCCAGCTAACCATGACATTGACACTAGACAAATTTCATACCCTTGGCTTGATATTACCCGCTTTCATACAGGATGGACTCTTAGGAGTAGGTCATAACAATTAGTTGAACCTTATTTAGCATTATAGTACATACTACCGTGGCAACACTTTGTTTGGGTAGCCTCCTGTAATATATATATATATATATTTTCTCTGTTGCACTAATATAACATAAATATACCAAATGCTATTATTTTATTAGTGTTTAAGTCTTTTTTTAAAAATTATTTATAAAATGATGACACTTAATATATTTGTATTAATACAACAGGAGGCGTGTTTGGGGTGCTGTTTACTTGGGTCTTTTTCTCCCATCATTTTGTTATTCTGTAAAACGGTTGACTTTGACAGTACTTTTGCCAAATGCCTGGCTGGATATGCTTGGATTACAAGTACGAATAATAATGAATATTTTGAAAACTGATATATATCTTCATCACCGGCTGGAAGAAGGGAGAGCTGATTGCACCATTATTAGTAGAAAAATCAGTTGATGATTGGCTCTCGTGGTTTTTTTTTTTCCAATTATTTGTTTTCAACAAATTTTTTCCATATGATTGTTCTTAACTGACACATTAAATTATTTCTATTTAGGGAAAAAACAAACAAAGAAACCAACTGGCATTGAAATTTAACAAGACAATGCATATAGTCTTCAAATGTAGGTTTAAAATATTAACTCATGTATCATCTCATTATTCAAGTAATTAATTAATTTAAGAAGGGAGAGACCCTAAAATTACAGCATATAATTAAAAAATAGTATAAGATTGTCTTTAATGTGAGTTGAATTTAAATCTCCTACATCAAATTTAAACATCTCACTAGAAATATTTAAAAAAATAATAATAATAATAAATTATACCACTAAATCACCACCTTATTGTCAATACATTACATATATATATATATATATATATAAACTAATAAGAAAATTTCTAGATGATGATTCAAAAAAAAAAAAAAAAAAAAGTAGTCAAAATTAGAAATAAAAATTTAAATTGAGATAAAAAAAAAAAAAATGGTTGAAAGAATATATATTTATTGATTGGGTCTGCTTTTGCAGCAAGGTTGCGTTTGGTCACAATCAATAGGAAAGTGGATATGCATCCCCATTCAAAATTTTACAAGTTGGATTAGCCGAATAGCCAATCAGTTTCCATTGTCCCCGGGAGCAATTAATAGACCCAAAGGCTTGTTACTACTTACTACCGCCCCCCCATCCCATGAGTTAGCTTCGGCCGACCAAGCTAATTAAATAAATTTATAACATTTTTAGACCCCAAAAAAAAAAAAAAAAAAAAAAAAAAAATTAAAGTTCATTACTCCCACAATTTTTTTTTTTTATAACTATTTATCACTTTCAAAAGATTTCAATATGTATATATATATTTAACATGTCATCTTACGAAAATAATATATATTTATTAAATTTTTTTCTTTTAATTTTAATAATTTATTTCCATAATAATTAAATTTTTTTTTTAAAAAATCTCAATTAATTTCATGAAAAATAACAAATTGGAAGTAAAATTCTTTACTTAGTATAATTTTTAAGTCTATTATATAGTCATTCAATTAAATTATATAGAATTAAATATATATATATTTTTGCTTTTGGTACTTGTAGGAGATACGGCCGCATACGATGAGTGCGGAGTTTCGATCTCGCAACTTCACTTAAGTTAAGAAAGTACCTTATCAACTCATCTACGCTTTGTGGTTAATAAATATTAAATATTACATATATATATATATATGTGTGTGTGTACGATATGTATATTTAAATGATATTTTGACTACAAATATACTAATATATTAATGAAATCATGTTTTATTAAAAGTTTTGAACTAAACACAATAAGTAAAATAAATAAAAACTATTTTAAGTATTTTTAAAATGGAAATATATAAAAGTTTATTTTTGAAATACTTATATATATAAATGAAATGAAAAATATAAAACCAGGTTAGTCCTTTAATTCTGAACTTTGAACTTTGAACTTTGAAGTTCCATTTGTATAATTTCTTATAAATACAAGGACTACATCGTAAACTCTCTCTGAAAATAAATTAATAGAAAACAAAGAAAAACGATGGTCGTTGAAACAATACTTTCATTCTCCAATACAAGCAATTACAACTACCCGCCATTTTCTTACACGCTCATTCAACGGAGATGACCATGAAAAGTCCCAACTCTACGTTCAGTCGTCGCCGGCGGGATAGTTCTAGTTCCGGTGGCTACATTAGCACACCGGACCGCTTGACTTATTCGCGGAGTTCAACATACTCCACTTCATCCTCCTCACAGAGATCCAATTCCGGTAAGAATCCCGTCAAGATAGCCGCTCAATCGATTGCCGAAGCATTTGTATCTTGTTTCACACCTCCTCCTTCTCAGCCTGAAAATAAAAGTTCAAGCAACTTTGGTGATTCCGATTCGTCTAAAGCTCGTTCCGGTAAGTATAATATATATATATATAACTTGATTGTTTTATAGTACTCATAGTTTGAACAAGTTGACTTGTACATTACATGTAGTCGAAGACTCGAGTGAATCCGATCCCTTTATTATCTCACATCTCTAGCTACCTTTTATGGATTATTCTTGCAAATTCTCGGTTTCGAGAAATCGTGAAAGAATTAGATCAGAGGAAACACTAAATTAAGTATATATATATATATTCTAAGATTTAAATTTTTTTTTCCTTATCTTATGTTTATGATTGTTGTTGAAGCTGCTTATGGATTTATCAAAGTAAAATTAGTGATTTTTTTTTTTTTTTAATTGAAAATGTTGTATCGGGTGATATTGATTTTCATTTTTCTGTTCCTTCTGTTCATGCATCCTCCCTTCTTTTCAATTTGTTCTCAGAATGCCTCCTCATCTTCATGATTATGCCGTCTTATATTGTTATCCTGTAATTGAAATCAAATAATGTAATTCCTCGAGAAGAAAACTTACGGCATCTGAAAATCGGTAGGGATAATCTCTTGGGTTCAATTTCTGTGGTGTCAGATGGTTCAAGTTCCGCCGGTGAGCACAGACGTGGTTTAAATCGAGGTATTTATGCTACTTCAAACCATTCAACTCACGCCAACAGGGAGCCTGCAGGATACGCGAAGTTCACCTTGGATGAGATCTACAAGGCGACTAGGAATTTCAACCCTAGTTTAAAAATTGGACAAGGTGGTTTTGGTACAGTTTACAAGGGCCGACTTGATGATGGAACTTTAGTTGCAATCAAACGTGCAAAAAAGGTCTGAATTTCATTCCCTCCCTCCCGCTACTAACTATGCTGTTGGTTCTAGCTAGTTGTCTTCATCATTTTTGCCAATGGTTGCAGAGTGCATATGACAAGCATTCAGGCACTGAGTTTCAGAGCGAGGTCCGAACCTTGGAAAAGATTGAGCATCTGAATCTTGTAAAATTTTATGGATTTTTGGAGCAGGGAGAGGAAAAAATTATCGTCGTTGAATATGTTTCAAATGGAACCCTCCGAGAACATCTGGACTGTAAGTTCTCTCTTAGCATGAAGTACCTATAATATGTGTCAATAATTAACTTGGATTCTGAGCTTCCATAAATGTTGTATATATATGTAACTTCTGAAACATTCCTGATTTTGATTGATTTAGGTATGCACGGGAATATTCTTGATTTTGCTGCTCGGTTGGATATTGCAATAGATGTGGCTCACGCTGTTACATATCTCCATATGTACACAGGTTTTGAGTTAGGCTTTATTTGTTTATATTGATATTCAGATCTGATTTCTTGATTAGGTTCTTCAGCTGATCATAAATTAATGAGTTCTTTGGCCTGTAGATCACCCTATCATCCACAGAGACATAAAATCTTCAAACATTCTCCTGACGGAGAATCTCCGTGCTAAGGTAGCTGATTTTGGATTCGCCCGTTTAGCAGCTGACAGTGAATCAGGAGCCACACATGTTTCTACCCAAGTTAAAGGAACTGCTGGTTACTTGGATCCTGAATATCTGAGAACCTACCAACTTACTGAGAAAAGTGATGTTTATTCCTTCGGTGTTCTTCTTGTGGAGTTGGTAACGGGCAGGCGACCAATTGAGCCAAAACTCGAGCTCAAGGAACGGATAACAGCCAGATGGGTATGATTCTTCCACCAGTATATATAGTTTAATTACTACCGTACCATTGTACATGTGTTCTTCTGTTCACCAATTATCACTGAATGGATTTATTTAATTACAGGCTTTAAAGAAGTTTCTTGAAGGAGATACACTTCTTATATTGGATCCAAGACTTGAAAGATCTTCAGCTACTAGTTTGGCAGTGGAAAAAATTCTTGAATTATCCTTGTCTTGTGTAGCTTCGAATCGGCACAACCGTCCCACAATGAGAAAGTGTGCCGAGATTCTCTGGACCATCCGGAAGGAACACAGAGAACATGCAGTTTCACAGCTCCATTCTCTATCCTCTAATGTTTCAGCCGGAGCAGAATGAGTTACGATTCAAGAATTTTTCTTTTCTTTTTTTCCTGGATTGGATTCATTTTAGGGTTGACAAACGTTGGTTGGCAGTGGCAAATCCCGAGATGCTTTTGGAAATCCAAATGATCACGTAAGTAGAACATATTTAAAGATGCCGACAAGAAGGTTTTTATATATTCACGAAATTTTGGCATCTAGCAGGACCATGGAAGGATATTAAGAATGCTTTGACTTTTATTTTCCATCAAAAATTCAGATCGAAGGAATTTGTCAGACTTACTTTGATAGTTTTTATTATAAAAAATTTAGCTGGTACCATAGATTTGGTAAAGCTGCATGTAGATTTAATCTGCTGCATGCCCTTTACTCTTTTGGTTTTTCTTCTTCTTTCCCATGTATATCCATAATGTGCAGAAGGTTTTTGGGACAGATTTATTATTGATTGTCTTTCTGGGTGCAGAGTTGGAGCGGTAATCCCGTCCGGCAAGTCAATAAATAGATGTAAAATTGGTGAATTTAGTCAATAATGTTCATGATTTTGGTCCTTTTTATTTATTTTTTATTTAGTAGATTTTCAATAAGTTAATATATTTGATTATTTTTTTTCCACAAAATTTATTTTTTTAAAAGTCAATTTGTAAAAAAAAAAAAAAAAAAAAAAAAAAAAATTAAATACACCAATTTATTATATATTGATGAACTACTAAATGAACAGTTAAAAAAAAAAAATCAACAACACCAATAATCAAAAAAATTGAAAACCAAATTTACCAATTTTCCATAAATATACTATGTAATAACACCATTACTCAACATCAATTTGCTAATTCTTTAATTTATCTATTTAAAATATTAAAATATTAATTTATTGTTTAAAATAAATTAATTAAGTTAAAATATTAAATAATTAAAAAGATAATAAAAATTAATTATTTCTCAATCAAGTTCGAGTTATTTACAATTCAAAAATAAATAATGCAATTTTCATGCCTAGACCAATGTTATTCCCCCTAGCGCATAATTTATTTAGTCCCTTCGCAGTGACAGTTAACTTGCCATGCCTTGTGAACAAAGCTAAAGTATTTTGTTTCACATTTTCTATAAACTTGACAAAATACTATGGTTAGAATCTAACATATATCCGCTTTTTGAGTGATCTGATAATGTTTTCAAATTTACATGTTTTGGTTTTTCTTTTCTCTCCGGTGTCTTATTCCTTACCTCTGCAATTATCTGTGCACCTCTGTTTGTTGTTTGGGCTTCTAGGAATTTAGTATTTACAATTGAAATGTCTACGCATGACTTTGGAGGAATGTTCCTAAGTGAGGATCCCAGAAAATCTTCATCCTTCATAAACTGCTTCTCGGGACAAAGACAAAATTAATTGGTGCACTCTAATTAAGATTATCATGTATGGCTGAAAACCTGGCCAGGAAGAGTAACTATCTATCATCCCTTTGCTCACCTCCACTGAAAGAATTTTGGCGAGTTAACACATAATTCCCATCTGAAGAAGGTCTTTCATCCTCACAGTTTACAGCTTTTGCTTTTGAACACAGGAAAAGGAATGAAGATGTATAGATTGTGATGTGCCACATGCTGTTGTAGACCATTTTGTACCAAGCGTGTTAGAGAGAGTGAGAGAGAAAGAGAAGAGAAATGGCTATTCAATTTAATCATACCTGTGCCAAATCCAGTAGGTCTGGCTAGTCTCTAATTTCCAGCTTATGGCGGCCATTGCTAATGCTGTGAACCCTGCTAGTAGGAAGTCCCAATGGAAACGCTTGAGAACCACACGGAAAAGATTTATAATCCATGTTCGTATCTTCAGCCATCTGCATCCAACAAAAGGCTCGTTTAGTGGTTCAGAAGGGAACAGAAAGACAACAAAATTACCATTTTTTTTTTTCCCCTCCTATTCTTTCAAAATTTTATCGCATTCCGCAATCATTTATGGGGTGCCACATCTTGTTAAGTCTTCTACAATGCTGTTAAGGAGGAAATTGAATTTACTCAAGCAATCACTGGATTGGACAAAGAAGTAAATCAAGTCAACTAACTTACAGATCAACCATATCTAAGTGGAGTTGAAAAGAACAGGAAAAAGATCTATAGTGAGTGCAAAACTCAATCAGCCATCCAATAAGAAGACCCAATGCTCCAATGGATATTACAAGAGCAATATTGGAGGACCTGCAAAACTTAAAGAGAATCAAAAGTGGGGAAAAAAAAAATTTAAGAAAGCATGTTATACAAAGCCACATAAGCACTATAGTACCTGGTTGGTCCAGTCTCGGCCATGAGAGCTG
This sequence comes from Marsdenia floribunda, assembly GCA_035583425.1. Lineage (NCBI taxonomy): Eukaryota > Viridiplantae > Streptophyta > Magnoliopsida > Gentianales > Apocynaceae > Marsdenia > Marsdenia floribunda. The sequence continues at coordinate 1,942,011 of JAXGGT010000146.1, read as the reverse complement.
TCAGTATTGCAACAACAGTGTGGATCGTTCGCTTTGAAGTTTCATCAATAGCAGCTAAGTAAACAAAAGTACTGACAACCGCCATGAATGAAAGCCAAAAGTCCAGGAACTACGTATCCATCAGCAAATTAATGAGATAAAAAATAACTCTTCTAGAGATTAACTGGTAGAGATAGACTAGACAACAAAAGCTACCTGTAACACACGAAATGTTAACGGACACCAGGTGCCAACATCACAAGCATGGTATAGTCCACTTGATATCCCACTGGCTGTGTATAGAACCCATTCTGCAAAGGCCTGCAGTAAAAAGCACAACTTTAGTTTTTGATAGAACAAGAGGAACTATCATAAATATTTTTAGTATAATATCCAATTACAATCATATAACTTTTGATGTACTGAAGATACCGGGATCATTAAGTGCCACAGTTTGAAACAGTTTCCATCATAATCTCGATGGTGGAACAAATTTAGGCTTTTGTTTTTTTTTCTCAAATTTAACTCCCAAATAAGCTGTTACAAAACTAGACTCATCAAACACATTGTCAAAAAGAGATAAGGAAAACATCACGTTCAATGTATTCAAATGGCTTCTCTGAATGTGTTTTCAGGACAACAACACATTCAGTGAATCTGTTCTCTCCCACAGAACAAATCATGTGACAAACCCCTCAAGGAAGTGAAACAAAAAGAATATGGAAGAAAAATTACAGAGTTAATTAATCAATACCTTATGTCGAAGGGCCCAATAAGCAGGAAGCACGGCCGCAGCATTAGATGCAATAAGTGAAATTGATTGCCATATGTGCCCTACATGAGTTTTCAGCAAGTTTCCTTTAAAAAGCCATTATAAAGTCCAGTTACCGATTCATATTTAACTAAAGGGAAAGTACACATGTCAAACTTGGAAGGAACATAATCTTGTGAAGTGTTAAATTTCTGCCAGTAACTTATTTTCCCAAATAATCTTTTCATAAATCAATGATATCATAAGATGTTCTAAACCTTCAAGTAGTCCTTGACATATGTAAAGAGAAATGTGAAATAGCTACAACATTAAACAGTAAAGGGAAATGGTGAATGAGATAATCTATTGTATTTGTTTAGACTGCAAAAACTAAAAAGAAAAATTACCATGATGCGACACTAGTTCAACACTGCAGTCAAAGCCTCCATGGTTGCGATCACAAGCACAGTAGCTAAAAGAAGAAATACATTGTAAGCAAGAATGAAGAATCAACTTTTGTGGAAGTTGAAACAGGATTCAAATTTTCAAAAACTGGGTAAGAATAAACCTGTACAAAGTTAGCCCACTTATATCCAGTGAAGACTGACAGGTTCCATGAGAAGAGCACTTTTGTGGGCATCTCTCCAGTGAGATAGACATCGTAGTTGGATCGGGTGATCCAGTACTCACTGAGGTTAAATGCCTGAGGCCAAAACTCCAAGTTCCTTCTCTAATATACAGGATATAGAAACTAATTGATTTATCAGTGGAATCATAGACCTTGAAAAACGTGGAACCATTGCTGCTGCTTGTGTTGTTCACATAGTAATAATCCCAGCTACCAAGAGATGGGAACCCACCATATCTTGCATATATTTCGTAATTTATTTTCATATCAGACTGAAAACGGATATGGATGTTCCCTCCAGCAGCACCTGATGGAATGTCTACAAGGAAAAATGTCCAACCAACATCGTTATATCCCCCATAAGATAAATTGCTTAGAAGCGGTTTCAAAGCAAAATTAGCTGAATCTGGTGATACTTTCTCAGTGATTGGTATGTAATAGGCTTCAAAAGCTACGGAAGGATTTCTCCTGAGAACTGTCTGCAAGAAAGCATTTTCAGAAAGCACTGCTGCAGGTGAGTTTTGTGATTCTCCAATGTGAAGAATATGTTACAAGTGCACAAAGATTAAAGCATGCATATGGTTAATGGAACATCAATCAGGGAATAAAGGAACAAAGCCACTTCATTCTCACCTGAAGCATGTATCTTTCCCATGTACAATTTGGTCCAGCCTTACCATGAGGGCACTGAAGCATTTTCCATTCAGGTGAATAACAAACTTTCTTGCCAATGCCAATTCTCCCATTTGAAAGATTCATGGGCTGAATGGTAAAATACCACTGACCAATTTTTGGTGTTGGTATAACTAGAGGGGCATGGCTGATATTGTCAGAATAATCATGCAATGCATTTGATGGCATTGAGCCATGCCGAGCATAACAGATCAAAACAATTTCATTATTGTTCTTGCCATTTGAGCTTTGTGTTAAACTGAAGCTAACATTTGATGCTGCAATTATTAGCTTTTCAGCAATTCCCACAACTTTCAAGGAGAAAACTTTTGCTTCCTCAGCTTCATGACAAGTTTCATCATCAGTACTTCTGCAACGAACAATATCATCTGCCATTTCGCCCAAAGTCTGGTTATCAGAACTGCCTTTCAGAAAATCATAGCTGCGAAGACATGAAAGTGAATCAACTGTCTGGTTACAGAATTGGCCTGACATCTGCGGGGCCATACATGCTTCCACACTTACATTCCCGCTGAAAGAATATGAGTGTCCTCGATTAATCTGCACAATAGATCAGTGAAGAGGGAAAATCTTAGGCAACGGGCAAGGGTTATGTAAATTTTCAGTAAAGATTTGTGGTAGAAGGAACATTTAGGTTCAGAAACTTGCTGAACGAACCTTTTTTCATTTTTTTTTTTTTAAATTATATCTCATAAACAGCAATCAGCTTTGTGGTATAAGGCGATTTGCCTTTATAATCTTACTTCCCTATTCTTTTAGTTTTATATTTAGATGCATACTGCTTTTCTTAGGAAAAAATCACACAGATAATCCTGCACACACACCAGAAAAAAGGGAAAGAACCTAAAATAGTCCCAAGAAAAGGAAAAGATACAGTGAAAAATTATAAGATATGTTGCACCAGATTAAAAGAAATTACCATTTTAGATTGTGTTCTCAGTGGTCCAATGCCGTTAAATAAACAGCAATCAGCTTTGTAGTACAAGGCGATTTGCCTTTATAATCTTACTTCCCTATTCTTTTAGTTTTATATTTAGATGCATACTGCTTTTCTTAGGAAAAAATCACACAGATAATCCTGCACACACACCAGAAAAAAGGGAAAGAACCTAAAATAGTCCCAAGAAAAGGAAAAGATACAGTGAAAAATTATAAGATATGTTGCACCAGATTAAAAGAAATTACCATTTTAGATTGTGTTCTCAGTGGTCCAATGCCGTTAAATAAACCAAAATACCATGTTCCTGAAGCAATCTGTAGAATAACTTTGAAAGTCAACAAATGTTGGAACAACCATGAGCTAGGAAAATTTTGTCAAGAATCAAGATAGTTACTGTGTAAATCAAATCAAGTAATAAACTGAAATTCTACATGCTATGCACCTAGAAGTGCTAGCAACAATTTTGTCCCCACTTATCAGAATGTATTGTAAGTATACAGAGAGATAAGAAGAGCAACATGTGACTGAAAATGGAAAATGAGTAGTACTGCCATTCTCACTATAAATTGTGAAGTATGGGATGGAGATTTCATATAACCTGTTCATTTGTCAGTCTCAAAGCAATGAATTTCTGCATAGGATAGCATTGCTCAACAATCTGAAGGCCCTCTGCCCCTCCAAAAGATCCATTGGAGATGGAATCCAACACTGCAACAGATTAAAATCATTAAGCCACAAAAATATTTACATATCAATCCTGAGAAAAAGGCACCAGATATGCAAGACGAACGTAAACATAAACACAACTGAAAGACCAGAAAAATGCCTATAACACAATTCTAAAGTTACAAATAAAAAATTTAAAATTTAAAAATTAAAAAAAAAAAAAAAACTCAATTCTCAATTTAAATTGTGATGAGACGACTAGAATGACCAATCAATATTAAAATTCAGAGCATTAACAATCAGCAAGTTCTTATAGGGCATTTTGCCAAAGATGGTGAGCATTTTAGAAGGGGACTAAAATTGAGTTAGTATAAAAATTTACCTAGACCAGCTTGAGAAATGTTATACACATCAGGTAGAGGGGGACTCCCTTCTCTGAGGCATATCATTGGAAGAGTACTTCCTGATGCCTTTTTAGCTTTTCCTGGATCCTGCAAAGAATCAGATTCACTTATGAGAAATGTCTAAAAGGAAGAAGTGTGGAAACTAACCTATTACATCTAGAAAAATAATATTGCATAAAAAATTATGCATAATGATGAACTATATAACCACATCAAGTTGAAAGCACTAATAACAGCTAAACAGCATGATAAGACCTAGGTTCTAGAACACAAGGTCATAGAAAGATCAATAAGTTTTAGAAGCACACTTACAATGTCTGTATCTGATTCTAAAGATATGGACAGTGAACAGAACTCAGGTGGCAGGTTAACTGCAAAATGAAGGGTGGGGGAACAAAAAAGAGAGACAGAGAGTGAGGATAAAATTAGTCATCTATGACATAAACAAAATTCATAGTCTACAAGAAAGATTGACTCCTAATCTTGCTTTCTCTGAGGAGGCAGATCAAAAGAAAAGCTGTCCCATATCCATAGGCATTAGCCAAAACTACACCGTATTAATGTGCTGAAAGAGAATGAAAGAAACAGGATAACGTACAAACAGCACTTCGATACAACACCAACAGAAGCACTTAGCCAGAGGAATGAGCTCAGTTGATAATACCAAAAGAAAAATGATGAATTTAATTCGAACCCGTCAAGCCTAACTAATCCCTCAGAAAATTCAGTGATAAATTAAAAAAGATCAAATTTTTAGCTCGACCGGCAAGCCAACTCTTCCGAAAAGTTTCAAAAAAAAAAAAAAAAAAAAAAACAAGAATTGATAGACTGAGGGAACACAATACCTCTGATGTAACGCCATTCATAAGGTCTGAGCGGAGTTTTTGCATAAGTAAAACTGGAAAGAATGAAAGTATTGTTAAGGGCACCACCATCATCGCCATGGACTGGTTGAATTCCAAGACATGTAACCATGTATACTAAAAGGAATGGACACAACAGATTCAGATAACCCGGAATCCAATTGTTCCCCATGTTGCTGCTAATTCTGAGTATAGAATTAGAATCCAAATAAATGATTGTCCTTTAATAAAATAATGATTCGATTACTCGGAAAAAGGAAAAGGTGTATACGAAAAAGAGTAGAGATTGCATAACAAAACCAAACGCAGAGCATTTACTATTGCTACTTCTAAGACATGAAATTTGGTGAATTTCTGCGTATAATTTAGATCTGATTCCTGTGGGTTGACTGATGTTTTTGGTCTTAGGGGGGCAGTATTGTTCATCAAACGAAAAGTGGAAGTGTGAACATGCGCCTCCATGAAAAGAGAAGTCCTTTAGAGGTCCACATTAATTAAATTCCTTCTGCGGGTAGGAAACCCATGAAATGCCACCAAGTAGTACTGCTTGATTAAAGGAGATCTTCAAAAACTCCATCGTGTTTATGTAGTTTGTTCACCGGACAAGTATAAAAGTTCATGAGTTGGATTCATCTTGACCATTGATGATGCATAACATTTTAATGGTGATTTTAAAATATTTTAGATTAATGGATAAAAATATTTAATTATGAAAAAAAATAATAATTGTTAAATGTAATATCTTAATATTATAAATATTTTAATTATATGGAGATTTAGTCAATAAGGTGTAACTCAGCTAATAGCAACTTCATTTGAGAGGTCATGAGTTCGAGGCATCTGTTAAAAAGTTCTCAAAATTAAAAAAATAAATAAATAAATACTCTCATATATTTTATATTTCTTTCCGCTTCAGTCTTTTGTTCTTTAAGTTCTTTATAGATTTATTCCTATGAATAGAAGATCGATCATATATAAGTATTATTTGCAAGTGAAATAACAAGAGTTATATAACAATAAAATTTCTCTCTATTTTTTTTTTTTTTCTATTTTACACCTAATATTATTAGTTTTATAATATTTAATATTTTTTTATTATACGAGTTAATTCAACTTTTTTTCAAATAAATATATCACTTATTTAATTTTAATTGTCTAAATTATTTTACATTTCTTTCCGCTTCAGTCTTTTGTTCTTTACTTTATAGATTTATTCCTATAAATAGAAGATCATATATAAGTATTATTTGCAAGTGAAATAACAAGAGTTATATAATAATAAAATTTTTCTCTATTTTTTTTTTCTATTTTACACCTAATATTATTAGTTTTATAATATTTAATAATTTTTAATTATACGAGTTAGTTCAATTTTTTCCCAAATAAATTCATCACTTATTTAATTTTAATTGTCTAAATTAATTATTTTAGTCAATAATTAATAAATTTTAACCAAATTTTTTAACATAATATTAGTAAATTAGAATTTTTTTTTTTTTTTTTTTTTGAGTAAGTTGATTCAATTAAATTTAAACTATTTATATGATAAATGAGTTAGAATAGCATAATTCAATTCTAACTCCTAAATTTACAAAATAATATAATAGGAAAATTGGTAGATTTAATCTATAATATTATTTGTGCCGTTGGTCTATTTTATTATTTTTATATTTTTTATTTAGTAGGTAATAATATATAATGAATAAGTGTACATAATCCTTTTCTCTACAAAATTGACAATAAAAAATTTGTAAAGAAAGTGACCAAATGCACATGTCATTATACATTGAGGATATACTAAATAAAAAAGGAAGAAAATTGACAAATCGCACTAAATATATGAACATTAGGGACCAAATTCATCAATTTTCCTATATAAACACTTTATGATATTTAAATATAAACTATTTATTGAAATTTAATGAATCATTATTGTATTAATTAATCTTAATTAAATTTTAATTAATACTCATATATTTAGATATATTATTTTATCAATAATTAAATATTTCTAATATTATTGTCATATTGTAAGAAAATTATTCTTTAAATTTTTTATTATTATTTTTATTCTAAAATATTTCTTTGATTTATTTTACATGCTAAGTTGAAAAGATTATAAATGTAAGATTAGAATGTTTATTTATTTGTCATCTTACAAAACCAAAATAATGCGTATTGTTCATTTTTCATTTTTATATCATGTTTAACAATTAATAATTATGTTTTTATAAAATAATTAGAAATTAAAAGTTATTTTAATATTTAAAATAAAAGAATTCAACAAATTTTTTTTTAAGAAAATAAAAGTTTTTCGAGTAATTAATAAAAAATGAAGTTTATCATTGTTATTAAATAAATAAATTTATAATTTTTGGATTAGTGATTTAAATTAATAAATATATAAACATCACCTTAATTGACATAATTATTAAATGTATTTAAATTAAAAATTTAAATAATATATTATTAAATAAGTTAGGATGGGATTTATCATGTTTTGTCTAAATATCTTATAAGTACTTAAACATGATCTTAAGTGATAATTTATTTCGCATATGACTGATAAGTTATTAATTAGTTTGAGTTAATGTACCTGAGAAATAATAATAATAATAGTAAAGGAAAAATTCCCGATTTAGTCCTATATCTTTTTTCGTTTCTCTAACTAGGTCCTAAATCTTTAATTTTGCCTTACTTGATACCATATCTTTTTATATTTCCCTAACTAGGTCCTAAATCTTTAATTTTGTCTTACTTGGTATCATATCTTTTTTCATTTCCCAAACTTTATCCTTCCGATAATTTTTTTTTACATTTTCGGTTACTTTTACAATGTATAATTTTACGCATGAACATTTGAAATGCTTAAAATGTCCCCCAAAAAGTTGTACCCAAGAGTTTACACTATGAAAGTTGTCAAAAATATATAAAAAAATTAACTGAAAGGATAAAATTGGAGAAATGTAAAAAGATATAATATCAAGTAAGGCAAAATAAAAAATTTAGGACCTAGTTTGAAAAACCTAAAAAGATATGGTATCAAATAAGACAAAATTGAGGATTTAGGATCTAGTTGGAGAAACGAAAAAAGATATAGGACTAAATCGGAGATTTTTCCTAATAGTAATAATAAAGTACAAGCAGAAGCTCCCCGCTTCGATGGTTTCAAAAAATCAAAGCATGCCTTTCTCGTCTTCTCCGTCTGTAATCATAGATATTGAAGAATTCAACCATTTGTTTTCTTTTACTGATCGATAGACACTACGATCAAAGATCAGAGAATCAAACATGAGTGCTCTGAGCTTGGTAACACGAATCGATGCAATATGCAGGAAGTACGACAAGTACGATGTTGATAAGCTCAAAGAAGCCAACAAGAAGGCCTTCTCCGACGATGCTTTTGCCCGTCTTTATGGTCTCGTTGAAGCAGAGCTGGAAGAAGCGGTCCAAGTAATTTTGGCTATTTCAAATTAATTTATTTCTCTCTCTCAGCCTGTAATATTCGATCACGTCGTATATGCTTTTCTTTTTTCCCCCCACGAATTGTGGCAAAATTCGTGAATAGAAAGCAGAGGCAGTTCCAAGGGAGACAAACAGAGCCAGAGCGGTCGCAATGAAAGCCGAGATTAGACGAAGCAAATCCCGTTTGCTCGATCAAATTCCCAAGTTGCAGAGATTGGCTTTCAAGAAGGTTTAAAAATAATCACTTAAATTATTATTATTATTATTTTCATTGAAACAGATTAGATCATAATCGAACTGAATCACATTAAATTTAAGGGACATTTTGCCTCTTTTTTTTAAACTAGGTCAAAGGAGTTTCAAAGGAAGAACTCGAGGGTCGAAATGATCTTGCTCTTGCATTGAAAGAAAGGATCGAAGGAGTACCAGATGGATCAACAACTGGACTTAAAAAAAATCCAGATCCACCTGGAACGTCGGCATTGCCTACTACAGGAATTAAGCTCAGTTCAAATCCAGGTATCTATATACTATATATTGAATCAAACGATGAAAATTAGTCGCTTTTATTTAATCACACGGTTAATTCAAATATTTTCTGTATCAGATGGGAAATTTGGTAGCGAATACTTTCAAGAAACAAAAGAATCAAACAAGTTTAGACAAGAATACGAAATGCGGAAAATCAGACAGGTTGTATATTTAATAATTTATGTTTATATCTTTCTTGATGACTCCAGAAATTTCATACTGAATAAGAAAAAAAGGCTGATTTCATGAATTCACCCAGGATGAAGGTTTGGCTGTTGTAGCAGAAGGATTGGATACGTTAAAAGCTATGGCACATGACATGAATGAGGTTACAATTCCATATCTTTTGACTAGCACAGTCAAAATTCTATTGCTTTCCTAATTCAATTTATCGGACAGGAGGAAAACAGACAAGCGGTATTAATGGACGAGATAGATCATAAGGTAATTCGCTATTCAAAATTTAACTCAATCTTCGCCTCTCCAGTTTCCATGATCATATTTGATGATCTTTAGGTTGACAGTGTAACCTCAGACTTGAGAAACACCAACGTTAAGCTGAAAGACACTGTGACACGGGTAAGGTTAAATTACAAATAAAAGTAAAAATAAATAAATTTATTCTAGGTTTTGTCGACTCAATCCAACATGTTTGTGATTAATGTTTTCAGCTAAGATCAAGTAGAAATTTTTGCATCGACATCATCCTCTTGTGTGTAATTTTGGGTATTTCTGCATATCTATACAAGTAAGTTTTTGCCTCTTTGATATTGTTTATCTGAATCTCACATATATGTATATATATATATATATATTAAGAATTTTCAATGTTAACAGAATTGTTCTTTTTTTCTTGTAGTGTATTGAAATGAAAAAGTTCATGCTTCACTCCTTGCAGACTATCTTCAGCACAAATATTGCCAATATTTTGGTAGCTCCCTCACTAAGCTGTTCTTCTTTGGTTAATAATAGACGAGTAGTTTTTAAATTTTAATATTCAACAAATGTTTAAAATTAATATTTTAATATATATATATATATATATAATTATTTCTCTAAAATTTGTTAAGTTCTATTTATTTATTACTTTGAATTTTTAAGGCTTTTTTGTTTTAACTAATGACCTCTCGAATCATAAGTAAGACTGTTATTAATTGAATTAAATCTTTTTATCTAAATTTTAATTTTTGATAAATATTTTAAGTATAATGTATCTAAAAAAAATAAATGATATATATATATATAAGAAGATAGCACACTTCTAATGGAAAAGAAGAAAAAAAAAATGCTAGAAGTATTATTTAAGAAAATATATGTCAATGGGTAGAAATTCCACCCTTCACATTCTTTATGCGTTTTTATAAATTTTTAAAGAAATTTATTTGTTTCATTTTTTGTTGAATGAATTTTATTTGTTTCTATTATTATTATTATTGTTGTTGTTCAAATGGAAAATTTTCGACTTTAGTCTTGTTACTATTTACGTTTCTTGAACTTGGTCCTAAATCTTTAAAAATACCTAAGATCCTATAACTATTTTTGAATTCTGAAGTAGGTCATTTCGGCCAAAGTTCTCCCATTTTCCGGCACTTCTAATCACGTGAGATACACATGCTCTCTTTTTTTAGGGCATTTTTGGTAATATCTTCCATCCCTCCAAAAAAAAAAATTGTAAACTAACTTCCCATCACTGAAATTTCTTCTTCTTCCTCTTCTTCACTCCACTGTAATGGAGAGTTAGTTTATAATTTTTTATTTTGTTTTTGAGGGATGAAAGAGATAACCAAAAATACACTCAAAAAAGATGGCATATGTATCTCATGTGATTGGAAGTGCCAGAAAATGGGAGAATTTTGGCCAGAATGACCTATTTCAAAATTTGAAAATCGTTATAAGATCTATTTAGGTATTTTTAAAAATTTAAGACTAAGTTCGAAAAAAATAAATAATTATAGACTAAAATCGGAAATTTTCCTTGTTCAAATTTATAGTTCCCTCTCTTTGTACAGAGTAAGCTTCCACACTTGGGAAGGACAGAGTGGTCGTACGCAACAGTTTATTGCCCCACAAGTCAGAGTCAGACCCATTTCAAATTGTTTTCACGACGAAACCATTTAATATTGAAATCTATTTTTATTTTGTCATTAATTAATTGTTAATTGAAAACTTTGAAAAAAATAAATAAATAAAAATATCTGAAAACTACTGTATCAATTCACTTTTATAGATGAATTTTGTGATTTCTTATTATCACTATATTTTTACATACTATAATTTTTAGAATAATTAAGTAAATGCCAAATCACGTTAATTGAATAATGTATTTATTGGAAATGGTTTACACTAATATACATATATTCATTTTCGAAATAAAAAAATAAGAGGTACCTCATATATATATATATATTTAAAAAAAAACTTTACAAATTTTCTTTTTTTACTTTCTAAGAATTTTTAAATTTTTTTCATAAATTTTTTTATCAACAAATATGTATAATATAGCCATTGGATATTTACATATGTTCATATACTCCATATAGTACTAATCTCACCCACATGCAAAGTTTGTGAAGATTAAATTGTAAGATATACTAAACTAATTGATAAATCTGTCTTACTTTTTATTATTATTATTATTATCATTATTAAATATATTAATATCAAATGAACCCTCCAATGGTAAAAGCTATTTATGATTTTTTTTTTTTTCTTTTTAATTTTATAGGAACAAATTATTAAGTGTGGATATTGTTATATTTGTACTTTGCACCCTCCAAATTTACAGATAATACAGTGGGTGATCCAATACAAATAATTTTTGCTTTTGCTTTTCTTGAAATAGTATATAACTATATATATACACATATATATTACACACATACACAAAAAAAAAAAAAAAAAAAAAAGGAAAAAAAAGAAAAGAACATAAGGAATTGAAGCAAAGAGGGAAAAAATGCTACTTAAATGTTACAAGGCAGCGCATTAAGACCTCCACAAAGGCCACAGGTATTGAAATACATCAAGATTTGAAATTACATTGTCGTCCCTATTTTTTTTTTTTTTCTTTTTCCTTTTTTTCATAAAAAGGTGTTCTGGACATGCTAATGTCACCCACGAAGCACACAAAAGACTACGACACATTAAACTCCTATACCCTTTAAAAAACAAAAAAAAAAAAAAAAAAAACCCTAAGGACTACTAAAAACTAGGGAAAAGAAGGATAATATTATTATGACAAAGTTACGAAATACACACACAGCAGAACTGAGCTGAAAGCAAAAAGAAACACAATTTTTAATATTTTATCCATCCACGACCCTCGACCCCGACCCGGACCCTGGAATACCCCCACCCACAACCCTTCTTCACTTCACATCAGAGACTTTAGCGACCTAGCTTTAATAGGCTTGCGGGCTCTTTTCTTTTCTGTTTGGCCAATCTCATCGTCCTCCTCGACTTCTTCTTCATCGTCATCATCATCGTCTTCAATATAATCGAATCCTTCAATATCCATTCGAGAAGATCGCGGGAATGTGAAGTTTTCTTCTGCTGCTGAGGCATTATTATGATTGGTCTGAGGAGTGTTTGGCTCTACCACTAATTCCACATCATTTCTTGATGCTTCGCTGCCACCGCTACTTGTATAGGGCTCTGCCTTTGTTGCAGCAGCAGGTCCTCTTTTCTTACCCCAACGAGGTCCAAAACCGGAATAGTAGTAATATTCGTTGGGATTGGATGATGAAGTACTAGGCTTCTTGGGACGAGGGCGGCGCCGGCTCTCCGATGCCTTCTCCGATTTCTTCCCTACGGAATGAGCTGAGTTGCTGTTGCTGGTCTTATTAACCTGGTGGGACGAGTGATGCTCGCACAAACTATGCCCTTCTTTAGCCTTTCTCCTGCATTGCCAGCCCTTCCCGTCGCTCTTACCGCACAGATTAATTATCTCCCCGTCGTCCTCGTCGTCCTCATCCTCGTCTTGCTCCATCTCAGTCCCACCGTTATCGAACCTCTCTGCCGGTGGGATATTGCCAACATCGTGATCCCATTTCTGCATCTCGTCACCCACTTCGAATTTCATCGAGGGTGTTGCGCTAATGTAAAAAAAAATTTCGTCACAACCCACCCCGTTAATACGTTCCATTTTCAGTTCAGAATTTCAATAACCACAGCTTTATTCAATACTATTTGGAAAACTATTATAAATGGGCATAATAGGTAACAGAAACCCTAATAATTCTTTTACAAATTTTTGAAAAAAAAAAAAGAAAAGAAAAGAAAAGAAAGCTCAAACAATTGGTAACTTAATTAGAATTGATAAAATAACTTCAGAGTTTACCTCTGGTTAGCTGCGATGTAATCTGCAAAGGTCCCATTAACCATGTAGCTATCGTCTTTATCGGCCTGCAACAACATTTTCCATTGATGTGAGAATGACGAAGCATTAACCTGTAGACACAAAAATAAAGTAAAGAAGAAGAGACCCACAAAAGAAATTCGCTATTCAAGGCAGAATAAATGAGAGAAATGAAAGGATTTACAGTTCCCGCGGAACCCTAATGGATGGAAGTTTCAGGAAAACCCTAGACCCAGAAAAAAATAAAAAGCAAAAATGTAGCGACAATAAAAACGGGCTTTTCATGGATCTATACACGTCCGTAAAGTAGAACCTCGACTACAGCAAAGAAAGACGGAGCGATTAAACGAACCTGATATACAAGTGGTGGCGGAGGCGTTTCTGGGTCTGATGATGGGAAGGTCATCACATCCCATGGCGACTGGTTCAGCTGACAAACGTGAGTTTGAATAACTGTACCCGGCTTCAGAGAGGAGGCTGCATATACCAGAGGGGAAATTTTTGCATGCTTTCTGATTCGCATGGTGAAGTTCTCAGAGCGCCTAGGGGAGAGACGGAGACTGACTTTTTGGGCAAAGAAGGCAAGTGCCGTCGAGGGGGGGAAAGAGGGAGGGATTGTCTTGGTTGTTGTTGTTGTTGTTGTTTACGGATGCTCACCAAGTAGATCCAAAGGTTCTTTTCTCTTTCTCTCTCTTCAATTTCCTCCCACAATCTCTATATTTATATTTATATATATATATTAAAATGGTAAAATATATAAAATATATATACATTAAAATGGTAAAATATATAAATATATAAATATATATATTTATATTTCGTTTTTTAAATGAGGCTGGGGACTGTGAGTCAGTCAGGCTTTGTTTGGCATGGTGCAGATCTCACAAACGAGGCTTTTAACTTTCTGTTGATTTTTCAGCCCTCCGTGTGTTTTCTATTTGCCTCTTGATTGACTAAATTATCCTGCCACTTTCCTAATATTTTCCAGTCTATTAAGGAAGCGCAACTGAAGACACGTCATGCTAGTTATCCGTCAGTACACACAATAAATTTTTAAGATAAAATAACATAAGGTTAAATTTGTCACTCTATTAATATATATATATATATATATTATATTTTTAAATTGAGTCTTTTCTTCATTGTTATAGTTTCTTCTTTTAATTTTTTTTTTTAATAATTTTGCTGTTTCTGTTTCAAATTTATTATTACTAATTGAATTTTTTTTTAATTAAACATTTCACTCTATTTAATTAAAATAAATATATTTCTTTATATCAACTTTAATTTAAAATGATTATATCATTTTTAATTCAAGTACCAATATTATCAACAAGTTGGTGTAATTTTGGTAATAACCTTCAAATCATATTGAAATATATATATATATTGTATATGTTATATAAAAATAGATTAAACGCGTTAGTGCTTATAATGTGTTATAAATATTTTAACTGATATTATTTGTTTTGACACATTTCAAATGCACCTCACGAGTTTAAAATGCTTCAGTTGAGTAAATGGCTCAGACTCCTGTTTAATAATCGCTTAGAAAGCTCCTAGGAGCAGCGATGTGAGACTTCAAATTACAACAATTTTTTATTTAATTTTAATTATTAATTTTTATTCCAAACATTAAGTGATTATCTCCTGTCAATAACTGTCCCACCTCACTGTGAAAGGAAGAAAAAAAAAAAACTTATCATTTTAAATGCATAATAGAAAAAGGATATATATATATATATATACATATGGATAAATCACCAATTTAGTCCCTTAAGTTTATACTTTGATCTGTTATAGTCCCTCATGTTTATTTTTGTCCAAAATAGTCCCTTAAATTTATGTTTTGATATGCTATGGTCCCTCATATTTATTTTTGTCCAAAGTAGTCCCTTAAAAGTTTTTAAATTGATCAAAGTGGTCCTTTGACTGTCAACATCTAAATATTTCGTTAACTCTTTACACATGACATCCTAAACTCTCTTTAATTTTGAACAAAAGTATAAAAATACCCTTCTAAAAAAGGCACGAACAAGGAAAGTTAACGGAATATTTAGATGTTAATGGTCACAGGACCACTTTGATTAATTCCAAAATTTTTAAGGGACTACTTTAGACAAAAATAAACATGAGAGACCATAACAGATTAACACATAAACTTAAGGGACTAAATTGACGATTTATCCTATATATATATATATAAGATTTTATTTGATATTTTAGTGAAAATAATAAATGAATTCAATACAAAAATAATGAATTATCATAAATTTTATATATTATCAATATCTGACTATCGCGAAGAGCTGTTGTTTAACCATTTATAATTAATGAATTATACCTTAATTTTTAACTATTAATGTGATACCCTATCATATATATAATAAGTTTACATAGATATGTTATGAAATATAAGCATGGGCCTGAGTACTCATTATTAATTCTAAATATCTTTTTTGATATAATAAAATTGTGCCAAATAATTGACCATAAATGAAAGTCACCTCTAGAAAAAGAGTGAATGTGATATTCAAAATCCTCTTTTTCTTCATTTACCCCAATAGAAAAAGTATCTAACATAAAATTAATTTTCATCTTATTTTATATAATTTTTTATATAAGACATAGTGTTATTTCCAAGTGTGACTTGAAATTATCTACATTGTCTATAGTAGTACTTTTTTTTTTTTTTTTTTTTTTTTAAGTTTGTTATCAAATAAACTTTTACTCTTTTCTTTTCTTCTTTTTTTTTTTTGATTCGAACCTTTACATCTTTTAAGAAAATCATTAATTTTTTTTGTTTTTTTTTTTTTTAAATTAAAATATTATTTAATTTCCTATCATTTTATAAAATAATTAATTAGTATTGATTCAAGAATAATGTAGAAAATTAATGATAAATATTATTGTAGTATTACTTAAAAATTTTAAAATTTTTTAAGCTTCTAATATGATTCAAATTCCTAAATTATTGAAAATAAGGTAATAATTTAGTAACGTGACTTCTTATTTAGCTACCTCCATCTAAGTGGAAGTCGTATGTTTGAATCTCATATGGAAGTAACTCTCCGTAAGTACCTTCACGCCTAACTTATCGAGTGAATGTCCTATATTCAAATCTTATCATGTATGATTTTGTATCGCATTTTAGCAAATTTTAAAATCTTTTTTATATATCTTTCTTGAATTAATAAATAAAAATATTAAATTGTCAAAACTCCTAACGTCTTAGGAACATAAATGAAAAGTAGAAAATAATAATAATAATAAAGGAAAATTCCCCGATTTAGTCCCTTAACTATTTACGTTTATCTGAATTGGTCCTATAACTTTAATTTTATCCAAATTGATCATTCATCTATTTTTTATTTCCCAAATTGGTCTTCCCAACCAAAATTGACCAAAAATTTGAACACTTTACCGGTATATTCATTAAATTAAAAGGGTATTTTAGTCATTTTATGTTAGAAAAACAAGAAAACATAGAATAAATATAATATTTTAGCCAAAATACTCAATTTTTTCAAGAAAAGTGAAAGAGATGTGAATAAATTTAATATATCTATTCCATTTTTTCTTTTTTTCTAATATGAAATGATCAAAATACCCTTTTAATTTAATGGATATGCAGGTAAAGTGATTAAATTTTGGTCAATTTTGGTTGGGAGGACCAATTTGGGAAATAGAAAGTAGATAAAGGATCAATTTTGATAAAATTAAAGTTATAGGACCAATTCGGGAAAACGTAAATAGTTAAGGGACTAAACTGGAGAATTTTTGTAATAATAAATATCTAAGGGAGTAAGAAATTAAGCCTAATTTACTTCTCTCTCCGTGTATTCCTACATTACAACAATCCAACCGTGTCCGCTAATTTGAGGACTTAACGATTGGTTACTGACAAAAAAGGGGGTAAAAAAAAAAACGCCTGTGAAATTTAAATTATGCCAAAATTATCATTTTTGAATGAGTAACGTATAATATATTTGAAATTTTAAGATTTGTAGTTGTAGGGGACCAAAAATAAAAATAAAAATTAAAAAAAAAAACGGAAGCAAGTTAAACTGTTCAAATACTCAAATTGATTATGTTTAAGTTATATAACCTATCTTAACTACAGGATCAAGAATACTTCCCAGTTTATTTATTTATTCATCACATTAAAAATTTAATGTACTTTCTTTTATTTGTTACACATAAAACATATAATATTTTAAAAATAATTAATGAGTATAAATTGTAAAGTATTAATAAAAAAAAAAATATTAATAAGTGTACCTTGATTTTCTAATATAACAAATAAAAGAAACTCCAAATTCTCTTCGATGTAGCAAGTAAAAAAAACTGATATTTTTTTCCTAATATTCCTAAAATTAATATTTTACAAATAATAATTATTAATTTTTATTTATAGAATAATGTGAAATCAAATAACATTTTAGTCTTTTCCATTAAAATACCTCATTTAAAAAAAAAAAAATTATTAAAAATATTAAAATGGATAAAAGTTTATCTGGTATAAATAAAAAATGGAGAAAAAATTATATTATTTATGTATTCTTACAAATTTCATATTATTCAATAATTAAATTCTTATTCGGTTTAGAATTTAATTATTTGTGAAGGTTCCCATTATATCTTTTCATTTTGAAACCCAATAGCTTCTGATATATATATATATATATTTGTTTGAGATCAATATACATTTTGTTGAAAGATTTACAACTATATATATATATATATATATATATTTCCCTATAAAACAACATTTCTCACATAGTAACAGTTTCACTTATAATCGTAAAAAGTCAAAAAAGCCTTAATTATCTTCTTTACTTAATATGTTTATATTTTTATTCATTATATTTTCTTTAATCTTTTCGTATCTGATAGCCACTTGAACTAATCTGAAATTGAGAGCACCTGATCCTTTTTGAATCCCATTAACAATGTAATAATTAAAAAAAAAAAAAATGGTAAATTTGGTCTCTAATTATCATTTTTTTTTTATCTAATATGTTATTAATGTATAATGGTTAGATGCATTGATCTTTCTCTTCACAAAATTCATTATTTGGGCAAGTCAAAATTTATTGTTTGACCTACCTAAATAATATATTTTGCAAAGAAAAATACCAAATGTAACACTAAATTAAAAAGAAAAAAAAAAAAAAGGGACTAATGAATAAATATATTGTATTCATTATCAAATTTCATTAATAACATAATAATAAATTTAATTGCAAAAAAATTATTGAATTTAGTGCTAAATATTTATATATTTTTTTGTAATATTAGTCTTCACTTCCCTACAAAAAAAAAAAAAAGAAAAAAAGAAAAAAGAAAATTTTCGGTCTGTTTTTTTAATAAAAATATTACACCAGTATTATTTATTTATTTTATTATATGTTTAAGCTCTTTTACTTAAAATGATATAAAAGAAAAAAGTTACACTAATAATATTTATAGAAAAGTCATTTTCTAAAAAATTGAACATATTTTTACACTCAAATTTATTTAGAGTATTTATTATATTTTAATATTTAATTACAAAATTTTAAAATTTAAATGTTTAAATTAATATTGTAATTTTTACTAAAATTTTTAATATAATTTTACTTAAAAACAAGATAACAGTCTGAATAAATTCTATTATATGAAGTAAAAGAAGGATAAACAAAAATTAAAAACTTAAGAATATGTAGAAAGTAAAATCTGAGCCACTGATATTTTATGGAGTCCTTAAAAAAGAAAATATATATTAATAAAAGTTTGCGCATTCGTGGCCCCGTCCTGTTCGAACCTGACGGTTTCCCGTAATTCAACCAAAAGTAGTTAATCGTTTTTAATCAGGCTTTTCGGGATACTGTGGTAGTGTGGGTCCCATATATATATATATATATATACCGGCTCATGTGTTTTTGTATCACATTCTTCGTTTTCATTGTTTCCCACTTTGCTGAATGTCTCAAAATCGGAAAGCTACAAATCTCTATACTAAGCCGAGAGTGATTCCTGTCTGTTAATGTTTAAGCATCTTCAATTGAAATTTAAAGCTCATTTCTCATTTCCACTGGCACCGATATCTAAAGAGGAAGAAGGAGGAGAATGGCGGCGATGCAGGCAAAACTGGATAAAATGGAGATGCGTCAGACTTATCGGAACTTTTGGCATACCGATCTGTTGAAGGCCACAGCAGAGGATCCGCCATGTATATATATATTTTAAATTATTATTACATATTTTAATTATTTAATTAAATGTTTCATTTTGGATTTTTGTTTTTTTTTTTTTTCGCTAAACATGTCTTATTTTGGATTCTGTAGATGTTTATGATTTTTTTTTTTTTTCTTTTTTTAATTATAGTTTTTATCATCTGATTGAATGCCTTCCTGATAAGAGGTTTAATTACATATATTTTTTAAAATATTTATTTATTTATTTATTTTTCTTTTGGTTTCGTTTGCAGTCTGCTGTTTCTCGATGGTGTGGTGAGTTATACATCTCCTTCTATTACTTTTAAGTTGCCTTCAACCTTTTTTCTGGGATCTAGTTGCATAGTTTGTTTAGCCGTTTCACTTCCTTGACTGGAAAAGGATGGAGGAAAATAATTGATGCTAAGGAAATATATGATTTTTACGGGCGCCATGTGTGGTTTCTTTTTTGGATCTGCAATTCTTAAGAAAGGGTGGGAAAATCAACTTTAATATGATTGAAGTTTGAAATCTATATTTATGAGCTAAAAAACTGGATTAACCATAGAGTCAAAATTTATGACAATTTGAAACTTTAATTATTCATAAATCATTTAAAGAATGAAAGCAATAAGGTGTACAAGGAAAACTTTAATTAGCTCATTATATAAATGGAAAACTCTACCATCTTCATTAACATCTCTGTTTTGTGGCATCTTATTTAAAAGGTCATACTCATTCAGTCTAGGGATATCTGCTTTTCATTTATTATAACTAGAGTGATCTAAGACAGAATAGTTGATTTCATTTGACTGTGGTAATGTGGTTTAAATCTATATTTTGTGAGGCCTTTTTAAGAATGATTTGAATGGACTTTGTTCTTAAAAATGATAAACTGAAAGACGAGATTGCTAATACTTTGGTTTGTGTAGCATATTCAGCATGCAAGGTCCTTTATGGATAAATAAGATACATTGTCTAGTGGAATTGTTTCTTATCTATGGAGCGGCAAGATTCATTTACAATTTCAATTTTCCTCCTCTTATCATTTACATAAATTGAAAGCTCATGGAGTCCTTTTATTCCACTATTACCTTCGAATCTATTGTTAATATGCATATATAACAAGGTGATTGAATGCTTTATAAGTTCCAATGTTAATGAAATATAACCAAACTAGACTCCGGTACCATGCTCGATCATGGTTTGTTTTCTTAGTTATATATCTTCTTTACATACTAGGGATGGATGGTTGACTTTCCAGCACTTCTAGGAAAAGTTCATTTTTTCTATGAAACTATCCAAAATTCTAGGTTCAGAAGGAATCTTACATTTTCAAGGGCCAGAAGATATAATGAGATGTAACTTTCTTTAACTATCCAGTTATAGACTCCTGTTCTTGCTTCCATCTTGGTCCATTTGGTATGAACTGTGAAGCCTCCAACTGAGTGAAGCATTCTTTCAATGATTTTTGCATTTAGATTTATGAATATGTTTCTTTTTTGTGCTTGAATGTGAAATTAATTTTTCAGGTCTGAAAGTCAGTCAAACTTGGCTTGAATTTATCTTTTAATTTCACAGTTCTATTTTTTTTTTTTTTTTTTTACTGTATCTACTGAATGTGTGTGTAGCAAGGAATACATCTTATTATCCATTTTAATGTTGAACAAAAATAAGTGAGAGGACTATATACTTTGCTTTGGCATATGAATATTAAACATTAATTTGGAAGACACTGGGAACAGTTTCAGAATAGCAGTTAAAAACAGTTCCCAGATTTTGAAAGAACTTGAATTTGAACTTCTGTCCTTGCTTGAGTCAAGTCTATGCAAGTTTACTGAAGTCCAATCAAGTTCAGCCTCAGGTAAGAGTCAATATTTAGGGAATATGGAACTGAACAGAATGAGGTTTTTCTTTATTAGGATCCTGATACTATTGTTCTTCAATACTTTAGTATTCCATTAATGCATATGGAAACTACATGAATACATGATGACGTCTGTTTGGTGACCTACTGCCTTTTGCATTATCTTTTTGGTTGTCCTCTGAGAGTGGAAGAGGAAAAATGGGAGGTAGAGTAGGGAACTGTAGGCAAAATGAACCAATTAATATTAATTCATACTGAAGTTCTTGGTGCAGAGCTGCATCTAGTACTAGGTTCCAGAAGGTATATTCAAGAATGAAAATTTTATAAATTCCAATATATGCTGTATATGTGAATGAACACCGAAGAACTTTGCAGTTTTGAATAAGCTTGATTGTATTCTTTTTCCCCATTAAGCTTTCTTTTGTTTCTCTTTGGCATGACTGTGTTATAACGGCTCTTAATATTCTTTCAGGGAGGTAAAAAGGAAATATAAAAAACAGATTGCCAGGCTAAGTTAGATATATCGTGTTGATGCATTCCCCCGGTGGAAGTCCTTCATTTGTGTTATTCCCTCTGTTTCTGTACTGTATATGTTAATATGAACGGTGGGGTTATGACTTTTTCTTCTGGCAAACTCTTCTTTTCAAATTTCAATGTTACTTATCTTTGTGTTTTTAAGGTGTTATAGCAACTTTCACTTCAACTGAATGAAATACAATTTTGAGAGGATGGTACCTTTACTAATTCATATTTACTTTGTGATATTCTAGTGGGCCTTGTGCATCATATATGCTGCGTAAACGTGCTCTTTACAATGATATGTCAAGGTTTGGCACATTTTTCAGTTATGCATATTAAATATCAGAAGTGAAACCAGACTGTTCTGATGGGAATTTATATGTTCTTTGCGATAGATATACATGTTGTGGAGGCTTTATGCCTTGCAGTGGACATTGTGGAGAAAGCCGCTGCCCAGAATTTTGTCTGTGCACTGAGGTTCCATTAATTTTGTTTGCTTTCGAGAGACTTCCATGAAATCCTACCGGTGCCTCTAAATTGGCCTACTATAGCTGATTCTTTTTTTGTGCAGGTTTTTCTATGCTTTGCAAACTCAGTTGCTTCAACACGCTTCATGATTCAAGATGAGTTAAATATACAAACAACACGATGTGATAACTGCATTATTGTACTCCACCTCTCTATCTTCTGCACAAGGGTTTCTTTGTGCTAGCATTTCATTCCTGTTCTGAGTCCTTTTTCTCTGGGAAATATTTGTCACTTGTCTTTTGCTGCAGGGATTCATGCTCTGCCTACAGCAGCTAGCCTGCATTTTTTCCATCATTGCTTGCATTATAGGATCTGAAGAAATTGAAGAGGCTTCTCAGTTGCTGAACTGCTTTGCCGATATGGTTTATTGCATGTAAGATACACAGTATAATGTTTCTTCATTCAAGTTACTTTTACCGAATAGTCTTTATGACTTCTGTTTCATTTTTCTTTGTCAGTGTCTGCCCCTGTATGCAGGTATTTTGATATCTATTTCATTCAAGTGCATGCTTTAGCACATTTATCTTTTAACCACATTTTACGCTTGTTTCCTTTTATTCGGTCCATGTTCCTTGAGCAGACGCAGCACAAAGCTGAGCTGGATAAAAGAGATGGCATGTTTGGACCAGCACTAGCAATGGCGGTACCTCCTGTTCAACAAATGTCTCGTGTGGATCAGCCTCTGCCTCCTCCTGTTGCGTATCCTCCTCTACCACCTTATAGTTACCCATCTTCGCCCGGGCATGCTTATCCACCGATGCATGGGTATCCCGCACCTGTACATGGCTATCCACCACCTAGTTATCCCCTTCCTGCTCCTGCTAATCCACCCCACAATTATCCATCAAAGTAAACTAACAGATGTGCTTCTTGACATAACAATAGTAATAAGTCAGTGTCCTTAGCTTCAGCATCATGGAGAAGTAC
The DNA here is from genome assembly GCA_035583425.1 of Marsdenia floribunda. NCBI lineage: Eukaryota > Viridiplantae > Streptophyta > Magnoliopsida > Gentianales > Apocynaceae > Marsdenia > Marsdenia floribunda. The sequence goes on along the minus strand of JAXGGT010000146.1, from coordinate 1,918,699 downwards.
ATAGTAAGTTCTCTCGGCACCTTTACCCAATAATTATTACTGTATATGTGTATATGTATCTCAACTCTCGTACTATGACCTTTCTTCTTTATACTTTGACGTTTACACACCTGCGCTACCTTTTCTTTTAACCCTCTTGGCGATACCTATACCACTTGGATCGGTCATACAAATGTATGGCCAGTCAGCGGTTGGATGAAGCTCTGCAAAACTGTATGGTTTCTTCCCCCATTTTGTAGCTGCCTATAATGTAGGAAGAACTCTGATATGAATCAGATCTGTATAAATCTTATGATCAAGAGTACGTGACTAGGTCCATGTAAAGTTCATGCTAAGTATTTTGTATACCCAATATTTCATTCATCAAGTAAACTATTGAATTAGATTCTTCTAAAAAAAATATTGAATTACTCATGTCATTTGAATTTTTTTATATTATTTTTATATTCTTTTCTGCATTATTATAAAAATAAGAAAATATGACTTTTAACTTGATTTGAAAATTTTGATTTCCGATATAAAAAATAAGAACAAATATTTATTTATAACTAATTAGCTATAGACATTCATGTTAATATACATGCAAATTCAAATATTGGTTGTTAATTCTCAAAAGCTTCGAGATGATCATAACTAATTATACACATGAATTATCACTGGAGATTGGCAACTAGGGATGGCAACGGGGAAATTTTCACCACTTATTTTTTATTATTTATTTTCAATTAAGTTGTTAATGCAAAATTAATCAATAAATTTAGTAAATAAAAAATACAGTATTTCCTCACATGTTTTTCAATATAAAAATTTGAAGCCCTGCCAAGTTTTTTCTTACAATAATTGTATTGAGCTTTATCCACTCCATCAACTTTTAACTTTTGAAAATGTTGCCAAACAACACTCTTATGCCTCTTATTTGGTAATTGA
>JAXGGT010000146.1:1884270-1910957 GCA_035583425.1 Marsdenia floribunda | reverse complement strand
TAGAATAATAATAAATCATGTAAAAATTAACAACTTTTTTTAAATAAAATTGGTCAAAAGGATCCGTTTGTCCAAACGAAAAAAGAATGGGGTTTCGTTTGTTCAGAAATAAAAACAGGGACCCTTTTGTCCAAACGAAATTAGTATGGGGACTAAAATGACCAATTTTCCATAGGAAAATTTACATAAATAATTTCCAAACTATAGCCACATGGTGCAATTAGTTCCTTATTCAATTTTTTAGTTATATTAGTCATCAAAGAAGAAAAAGGAGTTATATATATATTATTTTGAAAATTGAAAAGATAAAAATGTCTTTGGAATTTTTTTTTTTTTTTTTTGTTTTTTTTTGTTTTGCTATTAATAGTAATTTAACAGAAACTTTGAATGAAAGATCCAATCTCATATAATTTAAAATAATTTGAGGACTAATACATCCAAAAATAAATAAATAAATTAAATGAGGGACCAATACCATCAAATGACCATAGTTTAGGGATTATTTATGCCAATTTGTGTATATCTTACTTCCCCATGGATAATTTGTCGGGTTGTACTAATCGCTGTTTTGTGGACCATATCAGTTGGACCGTGAATCGATCTCCAAATCGATTTGATTTAATGGTAAAAATCGTTTTGTTAAAAAATCATGCTAAAAATAATAACTCGTGTTGGACCGATCGACCGGTTGACTTATTTTTTTTTAGAGAAAAAGATGGGATTTTCTTGGTCCAAAGTAGCATTATGACAAAATTTGCATTAATTACTTTTATTCTCTCTTATTTCACTTCTAATGCGATGGGGTCTCTTTTTTAAACATTTCATATTGTAATCTCGTTCTGTTATTTATTTATTTATTAAATGTATATTTATTGTGATTTTTGTTAATTATATTTGTTTTTAATTTTTTTAAAATGTACAAAATATATATATTAAATAGTAAATAATAGATGCCTTATTTTATATAGTTTAAATATTTATAATTATTTTTATAAATAAAATTATATTAAATTATTAAAAAAATATATTATTTATAGTAAATATTTTTTAATTTTAATTTCTAAAAATAGTAATTTTGTGGTATTTAAAATTCCACCTAACTAACTTTTACTTTTATTTAATAATTACCTTTTTACTTTACCTTAATTACCATTTACTTGTTACTAATTACTAATTACTTTTTATATTTACTGTGACGAATCACAGGTTGACACGTGACAAGGTGATGTGGCTCCATTCCTTCTATAAATAGAAGGCCAAGGGAGAGCTTCACAACAACAACATGCAAGTCTTGAGATAGAGAAGTTCTGCCATATCAGATTATTCTCCTCCAAGTCCAAATTATCCCCAAGATCAAGTCTCAGAGGCCCTCCCTCGGAGAAAGGGCCCTCGAATCTCGAATCCATTGACAGAGAGAATCAGCGGATTAAATAGGAGACTTGTAATCCATATATATTAAAATTTATGAAATATATTTTACATTGATTTCAATTTGCATTATTTTAATTTTAATTTTGCAGACGAGAAATCACTGTCCACAATGTCACTAGTTTAATTACAGTTCAATTATGGTTGAACCATTAAACCATAAACCACTAAATTTTTCGGTTCAATCCCTGATTTGATTCTGAAAAAGTAAAAACAATGGCATTAATACTTGTCGTGGAATACAATATCTAAGACATAAAAAAAAAAAAAAAAAAAAAAAAAAAAATTTAATATTTATAATTTTTTTTAAATATATAAATTATAATTACATTAGAAAAACTTATAAAAACATAAAAAAAATACTTTTTTCATCCCTTTAAATAATTTAAAACATTTTAATAAATTTTATTAAAAATATATATTGACTTAACCATATTAGTTTTTAAAATTAATTATTTTAATTTTTTTAGTATCATAAGAGGTCCAACGCCTTAATACTCTAATACAAATGCGTAGGGTTATAAAAACTTTGTTAGACCCAATAAATATCTTCTTAACAGTTAATATTTAAATTAAGACAAAGATAAAATATTAAAAAAAAAAAAAAAAAAAGACAATAAGATATTTAAAGTGGAAAACCTCTTTAAAATCAAAGAAGAAAAATTATAGACTCCTGGCTAAACAACCAAAATCTTTATTATCAACTAATAATTAAATACGAGAGAGTCTTAATCACATAAATCAAAATACGATTCCAAAAAAATAATAATATATATTTTTTTTTTAAAAGGAGGGATAGAATGCACAATTTTAATCTTTTTACTGCTTGTTTTAATTATTATTATTGTTTTTTTTTGCTTAGTTCACAAGTGTTTTGAATGAGTCCCAACTATGAGGGAAATATTTGCATACGTGAGTGCGATTTCGATTTCACTACCTCATTTAAGTTAGAAAAATACCTTATCGGCTTACTTATGTCTTAGAGTTGTTTTAATTATTTTTAATCAAAATATAACATTACAACTAAAAAGATTAAAATTTATTATAAATTATAATTTTATTAAAAAATAATTAAAATATAATAAAACTAACCCGAACGATCTAAAATAATAATATAAGAATTAAAAAGAAAGTCAAAATTCGTATATAAATAAACAAAATTTCATAAAAGACGAAATAGTTAATAATGGTTAGACATATATATTTAGAGTTTAATACTTCCTTCCCTAATAAGCCCATGGACATTACTTCTGTTGTGGGCTTTTTTATGTTCTCTTCCAATATCGAATTGGGCCTTCTAATTAAAACGTCTCCAATAACAATACAAAAACATATTGCATTATTATTATTTTTTTGGTAAAACATATTGCATTATTATTATTATTATTTATCCAAAAAAAAAGAAAGAAAATTGGTGAATTTTGCCCATAATATTTTAATATTATGACTTTGGTATGATTGGTACATTGTTTTTTTTAATTTTTAATTTAATAGGTCCCCAATATATAATAAATTAGTGTATTTAATTATTTTTTCAAAAAATCTATTATTTGAAAAGTCAAATTTTGTAAAGGAAATAACCATATGTACTAACTTATTATATATTAGGGATCCACTAAATTAAAAATAAAAAAATTGAACTAAACACACCAATAACCAAAAGATTGAGAACTAAATCCACCAATTTTTCAAAAAAAAAAAAAATATATTATTATTATTTTAATTTTCTTTAAGTCAGGAGACTTCTTCTACCAACTCTTTACCTTCTTTCTCAAATATAGGCGACCATTACCTGTCCCTTGAAATTACTATTTTGGTGCAGGAGAAACCGTCGCTGAACCCTTTTTTTTTTTTTCCCCCAATCGCATCCACAGCTGAAGCTAAGTAGTACCTACGTCCCCTTTGAGGTAAATTTGACCTTTTATTTTTTTTAAAAAAAAATTATATATATATATATATTTTGAAAACATAATCGTTCTCTACAAAAGACCAATTAAGATTGGGAAACTACTCCAAAATCGATAAATAAAATTGCTGTGCTTAATTATTATTATTATTATTATTCTTTATAAAAGGAATTTCAAAATTGTAAATTTTCTTACTTTCCCATAATAAACCTTTTTGGTCTCCGGAGAATCGTCTCTAGGTAGCCATTATACGGTTCATCTTTCCATCTGTAGACCAGCATATATCGGGCGTCATGCATAAAGACTAAAATACCACTGAAGTCAAACGTTGAATTTGATTTCATCATTATATTTATTCACGCAAAAACTGCGCTATTTAGCATGGCTATTTTCGTCTTTTCATAGAAAAGAGAATACGAAAGAAGTTGTGAATCCTAAAATATCAGCCTCCGCCTGACCCCTTCTTGGGTCCATCGAAATTTTTTCTATTATCATCAAATGTATCTCAACCGTTCAATTCGTTTAATCTGACGGTCAAACATACCCCAATAGTAGTTCTCTCTCTTTCACAGAGTGGTTTATTATCATAAACCCTAGCGTTCCCACCATCTTCTCCCTCCGCAGCTCGCTCTCTCTCTCTTTTCCCTCCTTCCTCTGTGACCCCCACGTGTTGTTCGTAATTCCGAAAGCAAACCAAGGGAATATGAAATTCACAGATCCGTGTGAAGTTTCCTTCAAAAACTTGTCGGATCGAACGCTCTTACGTTAATCTCAAACCTCTCTCGTCGATATATATATTTAAATTTTTTTTATTTGTTTTGTATATTTTTTTCTTTAACCTATGAGGACTAAAAGACTTGATTTTTCCTTTTCCTTCTCCGACATAGTTTTTTCGGTTCGTAGGTATTTTTAAATATTGTTTTTTTTTTTTTTTTTTTTTTTTTTTTCCCTCTTTACTTAGTTTCCGTTGGGAGGAGGTCGGTGAAATATCTTGTTGGTTGGGGCTGAGTTTGGATGTGTTAAGACCGGGTTAGTAACCGAGTCTCGGCCTTCTGCACATAAATTTGCTGTTGGTTTGGATTTAAAGTCTCTAAGCACACGGAAGTGGGGAACTCAACTCAGTCTAAGTTGTTTACCAAGTTCTAAGAGGTAAAGGATACTTCTTTTATAGAGAGGATCTTAGTTTTAATTTGTAATATTTTGCTAGGCAAAGAAAACTTAGATGACGGTTTATGGGGATTCTAGTTTAAGAACTTTACTATTTGAAATGGTAGTGTCTTATTAATTGATAAAGGATATAGATTGATTCTGATATTCCTTTTAGTAAAGATTACTTCCAATGCCTTCTGTTGGAATGAGAAGGACTACCCGTGTTTTTGGGGCGAGGGTGTTGAGGTCAGGTAGAAGAGTTTGGACTGGATCAGGTGAAAGAAAGCATCCTAAAACAACAATTGGAGTGGAGTGGATTGATGTTCCACATACATCTGGTGGTGGTAGTAATGGCAAGGAAGATGGGTGGCATCAGAACGATGTTCCAGAAAAGCAGGAGGTTACAGATATGGACATTGAAGAAGAGAGTGGGGAATCTCAACCCGGGAAACATGTTCATGATGGTTCCATCTTGGATAGCGGAGGGATGAATGTCTACACAAGAAAACGGAAGAAGGTGGACTTAAAATGTTTTGATGTTTCTGTTGGTGATGAGAAAACTGATAATGTAGAGGACAAAAGGTTTGAGAAGAGATATTCCAGAAGACTTTGGAGCAAAGGGTGGACTAAAAAGATTAGGTTGTGTGAGATAATCGATTCCTATGGTCCAAATGTAAGTTATGGAGTGCCAGAAGATTTGCAGAAGACCCTAAAGATTGTTGTTCGACCTTCCTGTTCTGTCAGATATTCAGTTTCCTCCCTTTTGGATTCTGTTCTCAGGTACTTGAGGAAGACAAGAATTGGCATCGATCAACCTTTTGCTTTCTTTGGTTCTAAGATGATCTCGAATGTGTATTCTTCCCGTGGTATACATTTTGTGCAGGTAGATTCAATTTCGCTTGCTTGAAGGATATTTTGTTACAAATATTGAAAATATATAAATTATTTCGTCCCCAATTGCAGGATGAATGGCATTGGAGTTAGGATGTTTTATTCAATTTCAATTTTGCCTTTTAATTTTATGTGACATCTTATATGTTTTGCCCTCTAATTTTTTGTAGAATAAAGTTTTCAACTAGAAATATCAATTTTGAATTTTCTTAAAATGTGAGAAGTTTCATTTGGTGACAAGTAAAATAAAAGACATAAGCCTACTCATGGTTGTTAGTAGCCATATAGGTAATTGTATCAAATGTCATTGGTCAATATTTGTATTAGTAACTTGGATTGGTAATTATCATTGGTGTTAGATTAACGAGTTTAGAATAGAAAATCACAATTCTCTTTTTTTTTTTTTTTTTTTCTTCTATGAAAATTCTTGTAGTAAACAATTCTATTTTTTCAAAAAATAATGCAAAGAAAATATCACTTAATGAGTTAGTGAGTTTTAACTCGAGTCATTTGTGACTTAAGGTATAAGAAAGTATTGAGACGGAGACAACTTAGTCAAGTTATGTCGAGTCTCTGAATCAGTAAAATTCTTCTGGGATCTAGCATATGCCTATTTTTAATTATGTCTCTCTCTTCTTTGATAAAACTCGTGTGCAGCAAATGAAAGGTTTTGAAGTCCTGTTATTCCATTAAGGTTTAAAGTGCTTGTTAGGTCACATACATTTTGTTTGTGATTTCCTTACCATGCTCTAACTTGTTTGCAAACTCAATACTGTACTGTGCTTTTGCTTTCCAGGTCTCTAATTTTATTCTAGAGCAAGGAGTTTGCTTGATAAGGGTTGACAGCCGTTTCATGCCAGTATTTGCTTTGGATTTTTGTGCTGTTCCATTTTGTTTTTTGTATTTGCATTTGAGGATGCTAGGTCGAGGCCTACGTCGGGCATCTTTTCTCTCAATACAGCCGGTGGCTACAGAAGAAGAAGAAGATGATGATGATGGAAGTACAATTTGTTGCATTGATTCAGGGAAAGCCCACTCTTTAAATGTTGCTATCAGATCTGGAATGGATGTTTCTTTGAAAACAGAAGCTTCACATGTAAATAGGGTTTCTGCAAAGTTAGCCAGTCGAGGCATACAGCTTAGACATGGCCACAATCTCAAGAAGAGTTCTTTGAGGTCAAAGAGAGGAAGACCTCCCTCTTCTTTGAGTGGCCGAAAGCTTAACAGGTCATTAGCTCCTAATTTGTTTGGTTTTAGACAGAATGGAATCCATCTACCTGCTGTGGCGCCTGGCCGTGAACTCAGGAGTTCGGTTCAGAGGGTTAATCCTGCAAGCATGAAAAGAGTAAAATCTAGTCTAGTGGGATTGTCACTTGATGCGGATTCAACACCCTGTTTTGCAAATGTTCTGGTCATGGAATCAGATAGGTGTTACAGAGAACAAGGAGCTGTTGTGACATTGGAAGTTTCTGCAAAGAAACAATGGTATCTTGCAGTAACCACTGGAGAGTTGAAGCGATACACTCTGATTGCAGAAAAGATTATGAGGCCATGCAGTTGCAATCGATTCACTCATGCTATTATATGGGCTGCAGATTGTGGTTGGAAGCTAGAGTTTCCCGATAGGCATGACTGGTTGATTTTCAAAGAATTATACAAGGAATGTTCAGATCGAAATGTGCAGGTCCCTGTAGAGAGTTGTATTCCTATTCCTGGTGTACAGGAAGTACCCTTTTATTTAAGCAGCAGTGAGAGTTTTGTAAGGCCAAATTCATACATTGAAGTGAAAGATGATGAATTGACCAGGGCTTTGACAAGGAGAGCAGCAAACTATGATATGGACTCTGATGATGAGCAATGGATAAGTGACTTCAATAAGGAGTTAAATTCTGAAATTAAAGATAGTCAGAAGTTTCTTTCTGATGAGATTTTCGAGTTAATAATTGATGCTTTTGAAAGGGGTTTTCATTGCAATACAGATGATTACTCTGATGAAAAAGTTGTTCCAAACATTGGACTCAATGTGGAAAAGCAATTTCTGGAAGCTGTGTATGGTTATTGGATTAAGAAACGTAAACAAAGGCGATCAGCACTTATCAGGGTTTTCCAGGTAAAATTGATATGCATCAATAACAGTGGATACTTGTAATGTATAGACCTCAAAAATAGTTTCTTGAGCAGTATGTTGTACTTGAGTAATTGTGGTTGCAATTGTATATGTCAGTTTGTTTGAGAGGATTGAGGGAGTTAATTTTTTCACCTGTCACCTCCATGTTAATTTTTGACATCCCAAGTATTTGTCCATCTTTTTTAACTGGGGGTTATTTAACTTTCATTGTTCTGGGCCAATCCATCACACTTTTCCCCCTGAAATAAATGCAGCTTGCTAAGTGTCCTGTCCTAACTTGTGCCTTTTTGTTTGTCAGTCAACAATGATAAAAAGTCGTTCACACGACTCTCTTTGATTTTATCTTGGTTTGTGTTGTCTTGAATGACATTTATGTTTGTATGGTTTCCTTGCCTTTGCTTTTTCTTCCAATATTATTTGGTGGATTATCTGAAATCCATAATGGCTTTCTTGACAGTGTTACCAGCCAAGGAGAAGTCAGCTGATCCCAAAGTCTGTTTTACGCAAGAAAAGATCATTCAAACGACAAGGATGCCAAGCTGGGAGAGGAAAACAACAGCGCCCTTTCCCTCATGGTATGTTGTTTACCAAGTCTAGTCTGGGTCAGTTTATAATTTTGGATGAAAACTTCCATGCCATGGGTATTATGTTTTTCTTTTTTTTTTTGGTAAGGGCAGTATATGTGATTTTTACTCTCTGCATGCCTAAATTTTGGTTTGTGTGTTCTGTTTGCTCATTTAACATTTTAGACTGGTGTAAATTTTAAAAGAGCCAATGCTTTCGTAGCTTTTGTTTTATCTTTGGGGTGGGGGGAGGGTGGTTTAAAATATTAATGGTTTTAATTGATTAAAAATTTGGCACCATCATTGTTAGGGAAAAGAAAAAACACTTTTAAAAAATTTTGAAACAGTACAAAATTTAATTTCAAATGTTTGAATTTTTAAAATATGGCTATTTTAGTTTTCTGTCAAAATTGTAACTGTAATTTTACAAGGGAAATGACTGCTAGAATGCAAGAGGTTGTTTTGTGGGCTAAATATGTTGGTACCCAATTTAAATCCTGTATGATTAACATAGTTGTGAATTTGGTTTGTGCAGCTATGACAGCTGAACATGATGCGGTGGAGCAACAAAATGCAACTCCTAAAGTGGAAGAAGCAAAAGCTGCTGCCAGCAGGTCGATGCAGATGGCTATTGTGAAGCGCCAAAGAGCTCAGCTGCTGATGCAAAATGCTGACTTGTTGACTTATAAAGCGACAATGGCAGTTAGAATAGCTGAAATTGCTAAGTTAAGAAATGTTTATCCTGCTCAAATTTCCACGTTGGGAGAAGGGGCAGGTCCTCTTTGTTGTAACAAGCAGTAGAGTAACATATTGTCGGCGTTTCCTTAGGTGAAAAAAAAATGTATCCTGCCTCATGGCCGCTTTTTTATAAAAAGCCTTTGGAGGTGTGTACCACCGTTGTAATTTTGTACAGATTGGGATATGTACATTTTGTATTATTATTAGTTGATACTTGGTCGATGGTGCTAGAATGCTTTCGTGGTTTTCAATCGAAAGAGAGAAATATAGAAAAAAAAGGGGAAAAAAAAAAATCATAATTTTCTACCCTGTTTGTGCAGCAGTAACGTCTTTTCACTACCTCTTCCCTCCCTTAAAAACTTCCGTCCGTTTTGACATTTTTTCATATTTATTTTTTTAGTAAAATTATATTAAACTAAAAGTGGCATTATTGGATATAAAATATTAATAAAATTTGTTTCATTTTTATAAAGTGAATTTGTGTCTGGATTTTTAACTGACAAATCAATAATTTTAAATATATTATTTAAATTTAAAAATTCTATAATTTTATATTAATAAATTTAAAATTTTATTTTTTAATCGTTTTAAATAATAATAAAAAGTTGTTGTCATTGTCTCGGTTTCAACATTCTTTGGCATTTATCTGAGAGCAGGGATATTTTTAAAATCACTTATCAAAAAAAAAAAAAAAAAAGAAAAAAGAAAATTAGCAGAGAAATTATTATTATTATAAAGAGAAAAAGATCCATCTTTCACCTGAAAATGGCGTCAGTTGTCACTGTTTCCCTCTGTAACATCTGCAACAAATGCTTCGGATTTCGATTTGGATCTCTTCTCCTTCTTCCTCGTAAACCCTAACTTACCCTTCTCCCTCTTCGATCTTTCATTCTCTCGGTCTATATTCCCCTACTTCCCTCTTTCTCTCTCTCACTGCATATACCCTAACGGAGTACCGTCGGCGAGGATGTATATGGCATATGGATGGCCGCAGGTGATTCCTTTAGAATCTGGCTTGGGTCCCACTTCGTCTAATCAGATTGTTTACCTCAAAGTTCTGAATCGATTGTTGCTTGTTGTCTCTCCCTCTCATATCGAGCTCTGGTCTTCTTCACAGGTCTGCCATGGTTATCTTTTCTGTTCTTTTCAGGAAATTTGCTTACATTGTGGAAATATTGTTTGTGATTTCTATTTGGTTTTACAGCATAGAGTGAGATTGGCCAAGTCTAAGAGAGGTGTAGATGCAATCCAGAAAGAAGGGGAGAATTTGCGGGCTGTATGGAGCCCTGACACCAAGTTGATTGCTGTTATTGTAAGTGTGTAGCATCAATCTGGAAACACCCCCTCCCCCCAAGTTTTTTTTCATTTTTTTTTTCAAAAACAATTTTCACTTATTGAGTGTTTCACGTCCGTTCTTGTGAAATGTGATTATTCTTGCTGGGAAAGAGAGAGATATCAAACATCCTGGTTCATAGTAATAAACAATCATTTGTTGTTTGCTTGCAATGTGGTACTTAGCTTATTGTATCCTTTTCAATTTGTTCCACGCAATATTTAACTTGGATATTTGCTGTTGATTTTGGGTGTTTCACTTACTTATAATTTACTTTTTTGCGCGCCATGGCAGACTTCCTCTTATTATCTTCAGATATATAAGGTTCAGTTCACAGAAAAGAAGATACAAATTGGAGGAAAGCAACTAACTGGTTTGTTTCTGGCTACTATTTCTTTACTTCTGAATGAGCAGGTCCCTTTTGCAGACAAGGATTTGAAATTGTAAGTTTGAATTTTCCTTACTATTTATTGCATGCTTAAGTGTCTGGTCTTTATCCTCCTCCTTATGCTGGAAGGGTGCTTGGATCTTTATCTGCTAAAAACTTCCAATTGAACATGCATTGGAGGTATCAATGCTTTTCACTCATTTGCTCTATTTTGTTTGGAAAAAATGAGCATCCTTGTGGGGTAGAATGTTCTTGTAGGCAGTTATTGGGTGAGGATATATGCATCAAGTCCATTGCTCGTAGGTGGTGTGCTGCAGCAAAAACTGACTTATTAATGAGTTGACACGGTAAAAAGACCAAGTATTAATAGTGCATAATGTAATCTATTCATCCAAAAAGGAAAATGTTTCAACATACATGAGAATCCTACACAATTTCATTTGAATATATTTGGATCCTGAATTTTCCACCCCAAGACCCTTTTCCTGTATGGCCGTCTGGGCCCATATGCATTCTAGTGGGAAAATGACGGAAGATTTTCTGTGTTTTTGATGTATTATTTTCCGAGAGTTCTTAATTTTCCTCCAATGCTTATCTTTTATGTTTAATCTAGTAGTGTGTTAAATGGTCATGAAAGGTAAAATAACTCATCATAAAGAAGAATCTTTTGACCAAAACACCAGAAAATAAGTGATGAAAGGGGAATTCTTAATTGAATTCGTCTTTTTTTTTTTTTTTGTGCCATTAGTAGTCTATAAAACCTGAAGGTTTTATGATACTTTTCTTTGTTTGCTAGGAGCAATATTATTTGTGATAACAAGCATATGCTTATTGGACTTTCTGATGGATCATTGTATAACATATCATGGAAAGGAGAGGTAATGTGTATATGTCAGTTCAACCAGTTTTCACTTCATATCTAGAGGTGTATTTGTATGATATTCTGGTGAGATATATGTATCTCTCCTGTACACTTCTACTCGAGTCAAAGTTAAACCTCCTTTTTGGATGCAGTTCTGTGGCGCCTTTTATCTTGATGTTCAGCTAAGTAATGGAACGGAAGCTAATAATTTGTCTCATTCACTGGACAATGGCCTTTCTACCAATGGAGCTAAGGATGCTTTTGCCCACAAATTTTATTTGTCTAAGAAGTCTGCTGTGATTCATCTAGAGTTCTCCCTGCCCCTAAGATTGTTATTTGTGCTCTTTGCTGATGGGATCCTCATGCTATGTCCTGTAAGTAAGAAAGGGTTAAAGCAAGCTGAGTTAATTAAAGCTGAAATGAAGCTGGCTTCTGTTGATGCTGTATGTGCTTCAATTGCTTCAGAACAACAAATTCTTGCTGTAGGTACAAAAAGGGGTGTTGTTGAGCTGTATGACCTAGCAGATTCTGCATCCCTGATTCGTTCTGTTTCTTTGTATGACTGGGGGTCAGTGTTCTTTTCTTTTCCTTCTTGCTGGATTTTCGGAAGTAGGTCCATGATTAATATCCATGTAGTCTCCTGAAGATTTCTGCTACTGCACTTGTCTCTGGAGAAAATATCTATAACTTCCACTCTAATTTGCCTTGTTCCCACTCTACATAATTTATTCTCTTTTCTGATTGTGTTCATGAGTTTTAAAGGACATTCACTCATGTAAATTTTTATGTAACTTGGAACATGGATCATCAAATTCTCTAATGGTAAAATTCTCGAGTAGATAATAACAAAATGGTCCAAATTCTCTTGTTATGACAGCATTAATCCTGCAATACATTTCACAATTAACTGTGGATTTTTTTTTCCTAATCCCGAATTGCTTGATACCATGTTATCCTGAATACTACTACTAAAGAAAATGATGAAAAGACTATTCTTGTGAGCAAACAAAATATTTTACATTTTCTTAGTTCCTTATGCAATTAACTCAGAATAAATAAAAGAAATTCAAGAGGTTAGTACTTTTTCAAAATCTGAAGAGAATGAATTGCTAATGTGCATGACTATCTTTATGGGGATGAATATCTTGAACTGTTGACATGTTTGGTAATGTGCATGACTTTCTTTTCTGCATGTGCAGATATTCTTCTGAAGATACTGGGGCTGTCAACTGTATTGCCTGGACTCCTGATAATTCTGCTTTTGCAGTTGGCTGGAAATTAAGAGGATTAAGTGTTTGGTCTGTCTCTGGTTGTCGCTTGATGTCTACAATTCGTCAAATTGGCTTAAGCTCTGTTTCATCTCCAGTGTTCAAACCAAACCAGGATTTAACATATGAACCCATGATGGGTGGAACCTCGCTAATGCATTGGGATGAATATGGGTATAGGCTTTATGCTATCGAGGAAAGATCATTAGAAAGAATTGTTGCATTTTCTTTTGGCAAGTGCTGTCTTAACCGAGGGGTTTCTGGCACAACTCATGTTCGTCAAGTTATTTATGGTGAAGATCGGTTGTTGGTTGTCCAATCTGAAGATACTGACGAACTTAAAATACTCCATCTTAACCTTCCAGTTATGTGTGGAAATTAGTTGCAAGGTTATTTTCATTCTTAAGGAAGGATAACAAGGTTGTTTCTTAACATATACTTCTTTTTCTTTCTTTTTATTTTTATTTTTTCAGGTTTCTTATATGTCCCAAAATTGGCCTGTTTTACATGTGGCTGCAAGCAAGGATGGAATGTACTTAGCAGTTGCTGGGCTTCATGGGTTAATTTTATATGATATGCGTCTAAAAAAGTGGCGTGTGTTTGGAGATGTTACTCAGGAACAGAAGATCCAATGCAGAGGCTTGTTATGGCTAGGGAAAATTGTGGTTGTTTGTAACTTTATTGAGTCGTCAAACATGTGAGTGAATGCAGCACATAACTGCCTTCTTGTGCAATTTTTCATTCGTGATATATATGTGTGTGTGTGTGTAGGTATGCATGTTTATATAAACATAAACGTGTGATATTTTCCCCCCCAATAAATTTATTATCTTTCCAAGTTTTTCATTAAAAATGCTCACAGTAGATTTTTGAGTTGAAATGTTGTGTACTTTTCTCAACCTTACTCTTAATGGAACATGTAAACTGTTTGGCAGGTATGAATTGCTATTCTACCCAAGATATCACCTTGATCAGAGTTCGTTGCTTTACCGGAAATCACTGATTGCAAAACCAATGGTCATGGATGTTTATCAAGATTATTTACTTGTTACATATCGCCCATTTGATGTCCATATTTACCATGTTCAATTGTCTGGTGATTTGACACCTGCTAGTACCCCAGATTTACAGGTAATGGTGTACTTCAGATGAATATTCTCTTTGATCTTGTTATGTCTTTTGGAGATATGGAGTTCTGCTACTATTTTCCAGAATCGGTTCTTTTTAGAAATGGTTCTTGCAGTAAAAAATTGTTCTTCATGCATAAGTGATAAAATGACATACAGCTTTCTACAGTACGGGAACTCTCAATCATGACTGCAAAGAGCCATCCTGCTGCAATGCACTTAATCCCAGACCAGCATCCCAGAGAACACATCTTGAGCAAGGATGTTTCATCTTCATCCAATCAATTAACCAGAGAGCCTGCTCGGTATGGCTGATGTCTTGGTCCTTGTAAACATATTGGTTTCCATGGTCATAGATAACTTATATGTTTCCAGATGCTTGATATTGAGGACAAATGGGGAACTTTCATTGCTTGATTTGGATGAGGGTCGGGAAAGGGAGCTCACTGACTCTGTGGAATTGTTCTGGGTAACCTGTGGTCAGACAGAGGAGAAAACAAATCTTATTGAGGAAGTCTCATGGTTGGACTATGGTCACCGTGGGATGCAGGTAACAGTTTCCTTTAGCATTTATATTCTGTAGTCTTCATTTGGAGGTTCCCCCTCTCCCCTTCTTTCTCCTTCAATTAATACAGCTGATCTGGGCTTGGCTATAAGCACATCATTGCAGGTTTGGTATCCATCTCCTGGTGTGGACCGTTTTAAGCAAGAAGACTTCTTGCAGGTAAATATTTTGATCTTATCTGAATGCCTTTACTTATTCTGAATATCTCCATGCTTATTTCCTTAATATGTTTATCCATATCATTCCAATTGTCTATACTAGTCAATATAGAAATTATTTTTGAGTCACCATATGTAATGTAAGTACTAGGAGCTTCTGCACCAGAAAAAGAGATAATTAAAATATGGAATTCTATTGTTAAAACTTTTGTAAATTCTGAGGTTATTGTGATGTGAATACTTTTCATATGGCTAGTTTTTTTGTCTTCCACTTTTTGTGAATTTGTAGTTGGATCCTGAGTTGGAATTTGACCGTGAGGTATATCCTCTTGGTTTACTTCCTAATGCTGGCGTTGTAGTTGGTGTCTCCCAGAGAATGTCTTTTTCAGCATGCACTGAGTTCCCTTGTTTTGAGCCTTCTCCTCAAGCTCAAACTATATTGCATTGTCTACTTCGACATCTTCTTCAGGTATGTCTTGTATGATCTTTCGTGATGAAATTTGTACTGTCTGGAATTTCGTACTGCATTTGCATGCCCGCTGCCAAATTGGGAGTTACATGGCCACAATAAAATGAGTATAACCTAATGATTTGTTTCCATTAGTTAACATAATTATTGTTGTATTAGGCCTTGGTTGACTTGAATAGAGCTGAAACAATTGCTGAAGTTAATTCTAATTCCCAAGTGTCTGTTGTGCAACAAATATCTCAGAATGATGGTATATTTTTTATTGTTTTAGAATCTTTGAAGGAGTAAATATGACCTTTCTACCCATCTATTCAAAAGAAAAAGAAATTAGCATCTTTCAAGCTAACAGTGGTTACTATATCAATTGTTTAATATGATGTTTCTTGAGGAACAGAATGCAGTAGGCAGATGAATATCCACTACTTTACTTTGTGCATTAATTTCTTTTTTATTCTTGTTATTTGCCTTACAAGTTTCTTCTTGCATTTCTAACAGCGTGACAAAAGAGAAGAAGCTCTAAGGTTGGCACTGTTGTCAGCGGAGAAACCTCATTTTTCTCATTGCCTTGAGTGGCTTCTTTTCACAGTCTTTGATGCTGAAATTTCAAGGTATCCCTGGAGTTCTGAATTTAGTGCCTGACTATCTCTTTCAATCAAATGCCCTGTTTATTGGTGCAGTTTTCCCCCCAAAAAATATCTTGTTTAGTTGCCCAAGATTCCTTCGGAGAAATTATGATGATCAATATAAGATGTGGCTTAAGGAAGTGAACAATTTGGAATTACTGAAGTTGCATGTGGATTACAAATTAGTATATCTATTATTTTTTTTAGGATTTTTGTTGCTGGATTGCCAAGATCAAACTTCAGTTAATATTTGGATAGAATTTACTCCAGCATTTGTTTCTCCTGGAGCTTTTTACTGGTGATTAATGTTTCTGTACCTTGAACTTTAATAATCTGTTTTGTCTTTGAAGCTTCAGTTTTACGGTTATTCCCAATTCTGTGCTTTCGTTTGTTAATGACAAGGAATTTTGTTTCTAGCTTGACTGACATAACATTTTCTCTCATATTCCACAGACAAAGTGCGAACAAGAATCAGACCCCAGTTCCTAATCATGCCACTGGTTCTTCTCTCCTGGAAAAGACATGTGATCTGATAAAGAATTTTCCAGAGTACTTTGATGTGGTTGTTAGTGTTGCCAGGAAAACTGATGGTCGGCATTGGGCAGATCTGTTTTCTGCTGCTGGGCGATCAACAGAGTATGTTGCTTATTATCTTGATTTTATGCATTATGTGGATTGATGTGAGAGCTTGCCCAAATGATGGGGAAAAGAGAATAGTTTTTTCTGCTTTTGCTTGGAGAAAGGCATGGCCAAGTTTCAATTGTTACAAGATAAATTTTTTATCTTTTAGGTTGTTTGAGGAATGCTTCCAACGAAGATGGTACCGCACTGCTGCTTGTTATATACTTGTAAGTCTTGCTGGCTGTAATCTTTCTGCCTCTTAGGACTGCACCTTCTACATTTTGATTAGCTTGTAATAGAAATGCCTGAATATTGGTTTCATCTGGTTGGGCAAATAAGTTTTTGCCTGAATCAACTAAGCTAAAAACTAATACTGATTATCCTTCCCCCTTTGTTTGGAACTGAGTATTTTGCAATGATCTGCTTTCTACAATGTTGACTTCAATCCTTTGATGGAGGACTCTCTCTCTCTTGATTTTGATGAAGGGTTTTAAGCTTCATGGGGATCCGTATATTGATATACCAATGACTGTACTAAGTGTGGGAATAGTCAACAAAACAGATTTTGCCTAACTACATATTTACAAAGTCCTGCTGCCCCTTTACTTTAGGAAACCAAGCATGTAGTTTGATCATAAAAATTTCAGCAATTAGACCATGGTGTCTGTCTATCTGCATCTGCTAATGTATTCCCATATTGTTCATGACACTTGTATACCTGTACTTCCATCTGCCACTTCATTTGAGATGAGGGGTGCTCAGACTAATCTGTTTGCATCATCCTTTCTGTTAGGAAAACTATAAAATTAAGTGCCTCTGGTTTAACTAAATAATTAGATATGGAATTTCTTTTTTCATATGCATCTTTGGTGTATCCTGTACTTATTAGACTTTTGCCTCTTGTTTCAGGTTATTGCTAAACTTGAGGGTCCTGCAGTGAGTCAATACTGTGCCTTGCGTCTATTGCAGGTTATCTCCTGTTCAAATTGCTCCACTTCTCACATCTTTCCTATCCTTCTCTTTTGGTATTCTAGATTCTTTTGTATTCTGCAAAGATGATGTTCCATAGAAGGAAAACCATTCCTTTCTTACAGTGAACATATTTTGGGAACTTTCTCAACCACTATTATTATACAAGTCTGAATGCTTATATGAGCTCCTTAATTGGCATTCAGTTACTTTACTAGTAAGAATATGTGAAACATGTAACCTCTTTCTAAATTTTGTCAGTTTGTCTCTCATGTGTTAACTTTTTCTTCTTCTTTCATTATGTAAATATATTTCTTTTTTGTAACAAGGAATTTACTGTTTGTAGGCAACCCTTGACGAATCTTTGTATGAACTTGCCGGGGAGCTGGTAAAAATTTGTTTCCACCCTACCTTTCTATAAGAGGTGACAACTCATATAATCTTTTTTAAAAATTTATTTATTCTCAGGTAAGGTTTCTTCTTCGATCTGGTAGAGAATATGAGCCTGCAAGCACTGATACGGATAAGTTATCCCCCCGATTTTTGGGTTATTTTATTTTTCCTTCTAGTTATAAGCGGCAACATCTTGACTCAAAGAGGTAAATGCAATTTACTTCTACTATTAACATGTAGTGCTGCCATTTAATCCCCTGCCAAACAACTCACAGATCTTTTTACCTGGCCTTTTCTCCCAAAATTTCTTGTCATATCTCAATGTGAGCAGCAATTCATTTAAGGAACAAAATGCTCATGTTGCTTCTGTCAAGAACATTTTAGAGAGCCATGCTAGCTTCTTAATGTCTGGGAAAGAACTCTCAAAGCTTGTCGCATTTGTTAAGGGCACACAATTTGATTTGGTGGTAAGTGGAAATCAAATAGTTTGTTTCAAATGCATATTTTGTTCCAGTCTGGTATTATCTTGGCTTAGATGTATGATTCCTTCAGGATTTTCTCCAACGTGAAAGATACGGAAGCGCTCACTTGGAAAATTTTGCTTCAGGGCTTGAATTGATTGGGCAGAAGGTATTTATTTCCTCACGTTTGATATTTAACCCGTGATTATGTTAGTTTATAATTATTTTGATAGGCTTCTCTGCAGAAGCTTTTACCTGTTGCTTTTCTACCAGGAGAAAGAGAAACTGTTTTCGTTCATTTGTATCTTTCTGATTTATTAACTTTCTGGTGCCAGCTTCAAATGGGAACTTTACAAAGCCGATTGGATGCAGAATTCCTCTTGGCGCATATGTGTTCTGTGAAGTTCAAAGAGTGGATAGTAGTCTTGGCCACGCTTTTGAGACGATCTGAGGTTTACTGAACAATATTATCAAGAATTTCTTTAGTTATATCTTAATTTCCTGTACTATTATTGGTTGCGTGAGTTTCCATAATTTATCACTTAAATGTTATATTCAATTTCTTCTCTCTTAGCTGGAATCAAGAAGATAAATATTTTTACTTATTGTTTTATTTGTTTGCTCTCTTATATCATCAAGAACAGAAGTGCTTTTCTCATCTGAAGTTGAATTTTTTTTTTTGCTTTTCTTGCTGTTACTGAAGTTTCAGGCACCTACTCTCATGCCTGATTTTAGTTTTTGCTCATTTAAATTTTACACTCAAAAGAAATTTTGATATCTGTGCAGGTACTTTTTGATTTGTTTCGTCATGATTTAAGATTATGGAAAGCCTATAGCATGACCCTACAGGTATTTATAACTTCTCTTTCTGTTGATGGGCAGCTATAATGGTGCCTTTTGTTTGTTACCCAATATCATCTTTTGTGTTTGAATTTTTTATTCATTACGATGTTCTATTTCAGTCACATCCAGCATTTGAAGAATACCATGATCTGCTTGGAGCTTTGGAAGAAAGGCTTTCATCCCCTACACGTTTTGATGAGGAATGAGGTCTTTGGATGTCCCGTGCTATTATTTAACTGATCAACCATTTGGAAATATGTGTTAGTGCTACAATGCAGAATATCTTGGTAAAATTTTTTGGCGAAGGATGAGACTGGTTACTACTTCAGTCAAACTGCATGAGCAGACATTCTTCTTTTCATATGGGTCAAGAATCATGCATGAGACTGACCTGACCTCATGCAAGTCTATATAAGTTTTAGTTGTAAATAAGGGAAACATGGTTGTTACTTTTGCAAAATTTCTTTCCTTATTTACAATTTGTATAATTCTTACCCTTTTGGGCTGTTTCTCAATTTTGTTCTTTTTTAAAATTAAAAAAAAAAAAAAAAAAAAAAAAAATCCAGAGAGAGATAGAGAGAGAATATTATTTGCGCAGAAATAAGTCTCGTAGGCCTTTTTGTACGCCTCAAAAGGACGCTTGTTAAGGTTTTATAAAAGTCAGTATTTTTTTTTTTCCACTTTCCAGTATTATACATTATGCGGTTCAGTTTTCAGGAGCTTTATATCATTGTTGAGCGTGGTGGTTATTTCTCCAGATATTCATGGTATTGGTTGAAGGGTCTAAAATTAGAAGTTTAAAATTCTCAAGACATGTTACTTCAATTTTCCAGGAATAGGTTTTGATCAAAATTTAATAAACTAGAAACTGTTGGCTCACCATAAGTTGATGCTCTGTATAGTACCATACTATAAACATGGATCACATTGATCATCTGCAGACGTACTACAAAAGTATAATTGCACAAGGAAGATAGGAAACATCATTTCGATATTACAGACATATATGTATATATAAGCGCACACAAACAAGTACACACACTTTCAAGGGCAAGATGGAGTGTAGATAATTAGTGATGTCTCCTTAGTATGCTTTGTTCTGGTGATGATGAAACAAATTACCATTTACCAGGTGAAGCTGAAGGACTCGAAGTGCAGGTTATCTGCTAAACCAGATGAACAGATGGCAGCAACATCACGTCTCATCTGTGTAGGTCCACTTACCAGAGCTCCAATGCTTGATCCTTTCGCATCTAACAAAATCCCTGCAGGAATACCATAATTGTGTATTAGAAAAGCGCGGGAGGTGTAAGACCTTTGATTTATGATTAACGATATATATATATATATATGGTATGCAGCTTGAATATTTGCGTTTGGGCTTACTCCTGAGGTCAGGTCTTTCACCATAGGTGACTTTGGTGGATTTGACCAGTGCCTGGTAAGGATGGCTCTCTAACTCCAGAGCATCACTGGGTGATGTCAGTTCTTTCATGTCCTGAATCTGTTTTGTTTCTTTGGCATTTTTGTTCTTGTTCCACAGGAAAGCTGCAGTGGCTGTCGTAGCGATTGCGAAACAGATGAGCAATGTGTTGATTACGTTTCGTCGGGTCATCAACTCGGTTTTCATAGTGTTGAGATCCTTTGGGTAGATGTAGTAGCGAGTAATGATTCCCAAGAGGAGAAGGAAGATAACGAAAGATGACGAAATAATTGCGGCGAGCCAAAGCCAGTTGTTTTGGCCTAAGATGGAAGTTATGGGTGCATCCGAGGAGAGAGGGTTGAATGTTATGGTTCGAGGTGGTTCGTCAGGTTGGTGCTGCTGGTGAGCTTTTTCTCTCGTAACATAAGCCTCAATTTGCAGGTCCAAGTTACCGGACTCAGAAGGAGCACCAGAGATGGGAAGGAGAAGGTCTAGCATGGATAAGTGGGCGGAGTGCTTGAATGTGGCGACTAGCAATAGTTTTGGAGTCTTGCATTTACCTGTGGAGCTCAAGAATAGAAGCTCTCGGATGATGGAGATGAAAGGGGTGATCCCGCTTCCTCCACTGATCATCACCACCATGTCATGCCTGCACCGAAAAAGACGAAGGAAGGAAGGAAGGATTTCCCATATTAACTTATATTATTATTATTATTATTACCCGACCCTCTGACATTATAAGCAGAGCAGCACAGTGAAACGAACCTGAGGAGGAAGTGGGCTGAAGGGGGTGGTCCGTATGGTCCTTCAACAGAAACTTCAAGACGATCAACAGAGGAAGGAGATGAGAGCACATCGTAGAGCTTCTTCGTCCAACTTCCTTCGCATTTAATCATGACGCTTATCGTCTCTGGTTCTAAACCACTGTTGGAAATAACCGTAAAGGGGTGCCATTGCAGCTTAGATATGCTGGGAATGTTCAAGAACATGGTGCTCGTCGGGGTGTAATCCAAAGCTGCATCAACAACACACATGCAAAATATTTTATTTATATATATATAATTGAAAAAAAAAAAAAAAAAAAAAAAATGGGAAGGGAAAGGAAGAAGACGGCACAAAAATTTGTAGGGTCACTTCACCTGAGGTCTTAGAAAAGTTGAGCACCATGGCTTGGCAAGGAAGTAGACGGGCAGAGAGTAAGCAGACCTTTTGTCTTGATTGCAAGAACCTCAAGAAACGATCAATGAGGAAGAGGTAGAAACCAGGAAGCATAATGCAGATGAAAAAGGGGCCCTTATGAAGGAAGAAGAAAAGGATGAAGAGAATGTAGAGATGGTGAGTGTAATAGAAGAGCTCGAACATGTTCCTTCTTATGCGTGGGAACGTTGTTGCCCATAATATTAAACCACACACTAGCGAAATCTCCCCTGCTATGTTTGATACGTAGTTCATATCCCATGTCTCATTCCATTTCAACATCTGCATGCAAATTTGTAAGCTATAGCTATCATTTACTTCTAAGCCAATACTTAATAGAAGTTGACCCCTTTAAAAAGAACACTATAATTGTAGTTTTATATATATATATATATTATTATAATTATTACTTATTGAAAAGATTAAAATAATATTTATTTTTATTTATTTTTATAACAATAAAAATTAATAAATATATTTAGTTATAAAATATATCAATTATTAAAGAGATATTGAGAAAAAAAATATCAGCAAATATTATATTAATTATTAATTTTATAAGTGAAAAAGTGTAAAAGAAAAGTAAAGGAGCACATAACATAACAATATAGAGTATAGCTCAATTGTTAATAGTATGAGTTCAATTATATCAAAGAGAAAAAAAAAAAAAAAAAAAAAAAAAAAAAAAAAACTAATAATTAAAAAACAAAAAGCATATAACCTTTGACTACGAAAGCAAGATGTCATTATTTGAACACAGCTAAACTACAAAAATATTATCACTTTGTTGAAAGATAAGATTCTAAAGAAAATCCATCTAAGAAAAAGGGGGTGGGGAAGGAATTCGGTGAGGGATCCTTCCTGACCCCACGTCGGTGTCTGAAATTCCCCCACCCACCAACCACCAAACCAGTGCTTAATTTCCTATTATGACCACCATCCATCCATCCATCCATCTGTATGTATTTAGCAGAACTAGAGGGATTAGATTACTATTACACCAAAACCCCCCAGTTTTTTTTTTTTTTTTTTTTTGACTAAAGGCTTACGGGATTATAATCTTAAAGAGTTCTAGAAGAACAGAATGGCTTCTCCTGCACGTACCGCAAAAGTTTGGCTAAACCAACTAACTGTTATTATGAATTCATGTTAGTGCATCACTTAAAAAAAAAAAAAAAAAAAAATCTAAAAATTCAACCATCTCCACATAAATAATCACTTTTCTATCCATTCAATTACTTAAAATTTTAACTATTTATATTTATATATACACGCTTTTATGTTATACAAAAAGAAAATTAAAATATTATTATATCTACCTATCCTTTTAAAATTATTTACTAAAATTCAAACCGAAAAATATTTTAAAGAATAAATATTTTCATATGAAATCATGTTGAGTCAATAATAATCGTCTCCTCTCATGAATTTAAGTGGCCAAAATTCGTCTCAATAGTGCATTTTGACGGTTATTCTACTATTTGTATAACTTGTTCATCACATATTAATTCATCTCTGATCATTATTCCATTGATTCGACCTTCTAGAAACTATAATAAATCAAAGGCAATAATCCTTTTTTTGGTTAATTCATAATTTCATATATATATATATGAACCATGGTATGAACAAGTGAGAAATTTTTCATATAGGATTGATTCTTGGACAAAAGCATGGTGGTGTGCCATCACCACCAACACCAACAACAAAGAAGAATTGACAGGTCTTTTTGGGATGGCCATTATGCGCACCACTTTCTTGGTGGCATCTTCTTCTCCTTGGACTTTCCAATTCCCCCAAACACTCTCAACACACCATTGGATTTTCAAACTCTTGGTTCACATTTTTCACACAAAAATATACGAAGGCTTTGTTTGGTCTTTTGGAGGCGGCATGATGATTGAGTGACGAAGCACCCGCATCATCATTGAGGGTGAAGTTCGTTAGACGTGTATATATATATATATATATATGTTTACTTCATCATTTTTAGATTATACTTCTTCTATTCATATACACACCAAAATCTAATTCCCTTCACTGTATTCAGCGGATTGAAAGGTAAATTGGATATTTCAAATTTTTATTTATAATATAATAATTAGAGATGTTGTATTTAGAAATACTTTAAAAGATATTTTAATAAAATAATGAACAAATATGTATAAACTATTTGATTGTTTTAACTTTTAATTTATACTTTAATTAATATTCAACTTTATAAAGTGTTAGAGAGCTTAATAACAATTCACAGTAAATTAATTTGAATTCTTTTTTTATTAAAACTTCGTGTCCACATCCTTAAATTAAAAAAATAAATAAATAAATATAAAATGCAGTAAATATAAAAGAAAACAAGAACTCCCGTTTCAATTTAAGACTTTTTTTTTTTTTTTTTTTTTTTTTTTAAGCAGTTCGATGTGACAACACCAGTGTCTTTTTGGATGACTTCTTTTGATTTCAAGAATGATAATGATGATTACCACACCACCTAACCTTCCCCCTTTTACTTTTTATTTTTTCACCAAAGGAATCCTACGCGTTTGAGTGATTTCTTTCCCTGTTTCACATATACCTTTAGATTCTCAGAAATAAATTGGAAAAGAAGCAAGAACCAAAACAACCTCCAAATGTGGAAATCTCAAGATCAACGTCAATGATCTCAGACTAGCAGATAGTATATAACAATTCACACTATTATTCAAACAAAACAGCAAATAAACAGCAAAGTTTTTTAATATACATGTCTGTGTATAATATTACTTATTTCGTAGAATCTTTGAAAATTTGCAGATGAAGAGACAAATGTTACATATATATATATATATATATATACATATATATATATATATATATCATAGTCAATAAAGCTTCGCTTGGGATTGAGTAAACTACAATGGTGCATTAGTTTCTTTCAAAATAATTATTGCATCCATTTATTATGGAGTTTTTTTGTTTTTTTTTTTTGGGTAAATCATTTATTATGGAGTTCAATATACATTTGTTTGGAGAAAAAACAAATGAATCTACGGGTAAAAACCGAGAGACTTAAGTTTCAAGGATTCACCAACCCTATAAACCTAACCAAATAGGCCAAACAGTAGAACAATCTACCTTCTTTTTTCTTCAAGCCTTTGTTTGGTCATTATGTTTCAAAGATGGAACTTCAAATTAGTATGAATTACATTAAGTCATGCCTCCCTATGTTTTACATGTTTACGTCAAATTTTACTGTTTTTTTTTTTTTATCCATCCATTGTAAAAGGAACTCTACAAGGGAATAAAAAATGGCAATACTCACCCAACAACCCTCCCCAGTAGTAAATCCTTGCCAAGTGACCAGACATCATCCAAATCTAACTATCAATTTTTGGGACTAGACCAATCATGTATTCATAGCTATTTTACACGGATAAAATTTTACTTTTGATTCTCACAATTAAGACTTCTAACAAGTTATTGTTTAAATAATATTAATTTCTGTGAAGAATTAATCTAAATGATTAAAAATAGAACTTACCTCAGAGATACGATGTGTGAAAGCCCAGTAAATGATGTAGAGAAAGCCATGAGCGGTGAATAAAGTCATCGAAATATGTCCAAGCCAAATGTGATACTTGATACTGGCGTCTGAAGTTATCCCAAGGAATGCAAGAATCGATGAGCCTCGAGTTACAGGAAAGAAAAGAAATGTCAAGCACATATTCCCAGCTAGCCCAATAGACAAAGCCAATTTTTCCAACTTAGCTTGCCACCTGACAACGTAATCACAGAAAACTCCCAATTTTAGAACAAACCTCCAAAATAATTTTCCAGTGAATTGGCCGAATTTCAGATAAATAAAAATACTCGTACACTTTGTCCCCTCGTGTCATTGCGGTGATAGTTATCTTCTCCATCCAGAAATGCATATAAGCAGAGAAGTACCAAGAGCAGAGAACAATGAACATGCCAAAAAAGGCAAGCTCTATCCACGTAACAATCCCCAAGCATTTGATATTCATTGGCCGCTGCAGGAACTTGAGCACCTTGCTTCTCTTGCTGCCGCGGCGGCTGCTATATATATATATATATATATATATAAACTGTTACTCGTCAAGGACCCAAAAATTAAGAAGCAACAAAACAAAAAGGAGAATTATATAAGAACACTTTCCCGTATATAACCTTGCAATAGTGTTTCTGTTAATTCTTTTCCCCAGATGAGTGTATATGCAGCCCAAAACAGCAATGAACAAGATTGGAAATGTGAAATCCAATATTATCGGACCTGTGAGGTTTATTTTATTATTATTATTATTTTTATTTTTTTTCACGTAGAACAAATTAGAGGAAGAGAAAAAAAGAGAGCATAAAACCATACTGATGATCCTCTAACAACAAATATGTCTAACCTTGTAAACCAAAGTAAGTGGAATTGGTGCTTGCCATGATAGCCGGAACCCAGTTGTTGTAGTACTCATCAGTAGGCATTATGCACCACATCATGAGATAGCCAAGGAAAACGACGACGGCTATTACCACTATTGCTCCACGGATGAATTTGAATATTCCTCCAAGAGGAACTGAAGTAGTATTCTCCTCCATGGTTGTCTGTGTGTGTTGTGCTCCTATGTGCCTGCCGCGCCCTATACCCTATGCCTCTATCTCTCTCTGTTTTTCCCAACTTGTTGGTCATGAAATGAAACACGAGAAATGCAGTCTATATATATGTAGGATAAAACGGATCTAGGGCCGTATATATATATAATATTATACACTCAATTATCAAACTGAGGTGGTTACAATAAAAATGTTAAATAAACTATAAATTCTGTTAACTTTAAATTATTCTTTTTATAGTCAAAATAATAATTTGTTCTTAATATATATATATATATATATATATATTTAAATAATAAAAATTTACCAACCAATGTAAAAAGCAGGGGGAAATGTAAAGTGGAGGAATTTAGAGAAAACGCATTCCTTCACAAGTTACTGTGACTTTCTTTCTCTCTCTGCTATTAAGGTGAGTGGTGACTTTGACATGCTTACCTAGAGACTGATGCGTCATGACCACATTCTTTTTTTTTTTTTTGGTAAGTGGGTGATAATATTAAAAATTCAAGAACAAAGCAAAGAACAGAAAATAAACAGGAGACTATAGACTTCCTCTATCACACCAGACATTCGGTGGTAAC
>JAXGGT010000146.1:1870681-1884170 GCA_035583425.1 Marsdenia floribunda | reverse complement strand
TTTAATTTTTTAATTTTTCATAAATTAAATATTTTATCTTATTTTAACTTTTTTTTTTTTTTTTTTTTTTTTTTTTTTGATAATTCAAAAAAAAAAAACTTTAAAATTTTTTATCTCAAATTTATAATTATTTATTTTAATAAACGATATCAAAATTAATTGAATTTTATACATATATATATATATATATATCCTTTTTCTTTTTCTTTTTTTTTCATTTTTTGTTGAAAAAAAATTATATATTCATTTTTCTTTGAAAATTCATATCCTTCTAGAATATATATACTGTTTCTAAATTTTAACTTTGATATAAGTGGTAAGCATGCACACAAATAAAAGATTAAATATTGTCGCACAGTGTGAATTGAATCTATATTTAAGTTTAATATGTTACGTTTTGACCACATTTTCTCACAAGTAAAGATTAGATATAATAATAAAATCAGTAAAATTTAAATTAATTGAAATAATGACTATAAATTTCAAATAATTTAACAAAAAAAATAGGAAAATTGGCCAAATTGGTCCATAAACAATTTACGTTTGGCCAATTTCATCCTTAAAGGTTTATTTTCGGATGATTTCATCTACAAATAATTTTTGATCGGCCAATTTAATCCTTTTACCGGTTATTGAGTAAGTTGCAAGTCACAAATTTGATTTTGAAGGTTTGAATAAGGGTAAAATAGTAAATTTATGTAAGGTTTTTTGTATTACCTTTAAATTAATGACTAATTAACATTTAGTTAAAAATTTTTTGTTTTATCCCATTTTTCGTCCAATCTTTTTCTTCTTCCCAATGAATATATGGGAAAATTTCACAAATTTCCTCCACGCGATATGCATGGGCATACCTCTTCTTTTGAAAACATTCTCATCCATTTTGAAAATTCAACCCTTTTTTCTTTACCAATCCCTCTCTCTCTCTCTCTCTCTCTATATATACATATATATATATATATACACACACACAATAGACACACAAATTTTCTTGAAATCAAGGAAATGGGTATGAGTGTAGTCAAAAAAAAAAAATTGGAATTTTGAGGAATAAAAGGTGAGTTGAAGGTTGTATGTAAGTAGATGATGATGGATTTATGTGTGATGGATTGAGAGTCGATGAGCGTCGTGCGGAGGGGGGTTTAAAATTACCTGTTAAATTTGAATTTTTAACATATTACCTAAGAAGAAGAAGAAAAGAGATTTTTTTTAAAAAAAATTTGAAAAAACAAAAATGCTGAGAAGATTTGGAATTTGAGATTTTCAGTGAAAGATTGTTTCTTGACTGATTGGAGAATAGTGAGAGGGAAGAAGAAAGAAAGGATTTTTTTTTTTTTTTAATTTCCAAATATATCCCCCACTAATTGAACTTATTAATCTTTAATTATTTGATACCTACTGCAACTAGTAAAAGGATGAAATTGGCCAATCAAAAATTATTTAGGGATGAAATCATTCGAAAATAAACTTTAAAGATGAAATTGGCCAAACATAAATTGTATAGGGACCAATTTGACCAATTTCTCAAAAAAATATTTCTATTTAATAAGACCCTGAATTTAATTAATTTTTTTTAAAATTGTAAATTTATTTATTTTATTACTTTGAGTTAAATAATTTCTGCATCATTAAAATATTTTGTATTGCTTGCATAGTTGCATTTAGATTTTTGTGGATAAAAAAGAGTTTTATTAAAGGAAAAGATAATCAATGTACATTCAATCTTTAATGAAACAAATAAATTAGAACAAAAATTATGATCATAATGGAATATTGACGTGTCCCATTTAAAATATATATATATATTCACGTGTTTCGAATTCATGATTTCTCTGAGTTCTTAAAAAAAAAAATGATTTCACTGAAATTATTATTACATTGTATTATACATACTATATTTAAAATAATAAATTTTTAAGAAAATTAAAATTTTTTTATTTTATTTTATCGTGATTCAAATTCTTGGTTTTTTAAATTATAAATGCAACTGTTATTATTATTATTATTATTATTATTATTATTATTATTATTATTATTATTATTATTAGGTGAATTGTTATTAATTGAATTATATATTTACTTTTATATTAAAAAAAAATAAGTTTTTTATTTGATGATCTGGTATTCAAAGTTTGTCGTGCTTCAGAGTTTAACTCTTACTCGAGTGAAAGTGTGATACTTCGTCTTGTTGATATGTCATAGAATATAATAATGGGTTTAAGTTCTTATTGTCAATTCAAGATATTCCTTATGATATAACAAGGACGGTATCGAGTAGTTAACTGTAGGTGTTGTTAGACCCACAACTAGTTAGCATCAGAGTGGATAGTCAATCCGAAATATGGGTACTAAGTGCTATAGTACCCTATCCAACATTATAAATTTACATGAATATGTATAAGTACTTAAAATATCTCTTTTAATACAATAAAAATGATATTAAATAATTGATTGTGGATGCGAAACACCTCACTTTGCAGAGAATCGACGAAGGGGAGTGATTGAGGCAATTTTACGTTGGAGGGTCTTCTAGAGGATTCCTCTCAAAGGCCATATTCGATGAATTTTTCTACTTTTTTTTGGTAAGTGATGAATTTTTCTACTAAATAATAAATTATGAGTAAAGCATATATTACATAATAATAATTAGGTGATGACATTGACAACTGATTTGTGTCTCCTCCTATGATTCCGATTGCATTTCTTTTTCATTATTTCTTTTCACGAAAATTAATCATTCGTTACTTATTTTTCAATTTCGGTTTTATTTGCTTTCTAAGTTTGCCCTGAGAATTATTATTATTCTTATTATTATTATTATTTCCCCTTTTTAAATAGTATTCAGATTTGACTATTAATTCTAATAGATTTAGTCACATATTAAGCGAGATATTTTTTTAAAATATTATATATACTAATATCAACAATAAAAATTAAATTATTCTTTTTTCACAAAATTATACTAAATTAAAATTAAAGAAAAGGGATCAATCACACTAATAATCAAAAGATTATAAACCAAATCCATCAATTTTCCTTAAATTAATGTTTATAATTTTTTTAAAATAATTTATAATTACATAAAAAAAATTTATAAAAACATTCAAAAGGTATTGCTTATTACTCTAAATACTCAAAACTATTTAAATAAATTTTTTTTTTCAATACAATTAAAATTTTTATTCTAAAAACAATTATAACTATTGAGTTAATTAAAAACAAAAATTTGATTTTTAAAATTAATTAAACTAAAACTATTATTTTTATTACTATCCTAAACAATCTCTTAGAATATGACATAGAAGATCCTTGTCCAGTTAAAATTTAAGTTTGATTTTTTTTTTTTTTTTTTAATAATCAAATATTAAAAATATAATTAATACGCAAAATTTTGCATCAATCAAATTTTAAATAAATATTTTTCCTATATTTTATTTGTCAGGAAATAAAAAACACATATTTTAAATAAATGTCAAAATATCTTTTAACTTTTTTAATAACTAAAAATAATTAACAAGTATGAATTATAAAATTTAATTATTCAAAATATTAAGAAAGAAAAAAAAATATTAATATTTTTAACGTGAGTAAAAAGATTTGGATTTATTTTTAATATGAGAATTAAATAAAAGGATGGAGTAATTTTTTTTTTTTTTTTTTTAATATATATTCGTAGGAATAAACCATTATTTTCTTTATCCTCACAATTATCAACTTTGCTATTTACTAGTCCACTGGAAATCTCCAAAAACCCTGTTCCATTAACATCCCCACGAACTAGAAGATGATCAGAACCACTTACAGTCATAGTTAATGTATTCTAATATTTAATTTTTCGTTAATTTATTTTGTGTTTTGATATCTTAAATAAAATTTAATTTTTTTATTTAATTTTGATTATCACTATTTTTAGGAAACAAAACTAATATTTTAAATAGTATTAATTTCTTTTTGTTAAGATTTTTTTTAAAAAAAAAAAAAAAAGAAAAAAGAAAGATAAATATAATATATTTTAAAAAATTTAATAATTATTAAGTTTTAAATAATTTTGTTAAATCTTAGATAATTTTAGATATTAATTTTTTAAGTTAATGCTTTTATATAATTTGTAATCCAATGTTGGGAGATTGACTAACTCGCTTCCACACCTTAGAAGGGATTTACTAACATCTATAATCAATATTTTAAAAGTACAGACATTTATAAATTTTTGTATTTTTGTACAGAAGTAAAAATAATATATATATTACTTAAACTTATATATATAATATTATATAATTTAACTTAATTTACATGAACTATCAAAAAAAATAAATGGAAATGGTAACATTCATATTTCATGTTTTTTTTATAAAATTTCAAAAGAAGGAATTATAAAAAAGAATATATGCATTTTGAGACATACTTTATTTCGATATGAACCAGAATTGCATAAATATCATATTTCAGATCAACATTAATAAAAAGAAAGTCTGATTCAATGTATGGCTGAAAAGTTACAAATTTATCAATTTTCTTGAGAAAAAAAAAATTTTTTTGAATTAATTAAATTAATTGATGTTAATTGATATTCATTTTTAATTAATTAAATTAATATGTATGTTATTTTTATTTGTGTAAAAAACAATGTTATTGAAAATTTCTTGCTATTATTTGTTTGTATATGAATTAGAAGGAGGAAAAAAAAAAAAATTTGTTCCAATTGAAATTTACTTTTGATAAATTCAGGATATCTCAAAATATCTACATTGTCCAATATACTAATAAAATTAAGATATATGTGTTAGTTTAATTAACAAAAATAAAAAATAAACATTATTATCTTCATTAAAGTCAATATTTATATTTTTAAAAAAATTATAATTATATTGTAAAATTTATAAATATTTTCAAAATATATTTATCATCCCTTTAAATAGTGTAATTTTTTAAAAAATAAAATTATAATTTTTATTTAAAATAGAATTATAAAATTTAACTTAAAACTGGCTCTAAAGAGATCCGTACCTTTTCTAACGGCTTTTAAAAGTCACGTGGCGTCTCTTTTCTTATTCCACTTGGATATTCTAAACTTTTTTTTTTTAAGGCTATATTTAGATTTTCGAGTTGAATGAAGAATGTTTGTCTCCAATAATCACTATATTTGGATAAGGTTTTAAAAAAAAAAAAAATTTGTCACCCAAAAATACACTTATAAAATTTGTGGACCCCACCTTATTTAAAAATGCATATTATTATAAAATCACTCTTATACATTTTTCTCAAAACAAATATTCTCTTACACACACAATTATTATACCAAATATACACTATATTTGGATAAGGTTTTAAAAAAAAATAAATAAATAAATTTGTCATCCAAAAATACACTTATAAAATTTGTGGACCCTACCTTATTTAAAAATACATATTATTATAAAATCACTCTTATACATTTTTCTCAAAACAAATATTCTCTTACACACATAATTATTATATCTATAAAACCTATATACTTAATATCTACTTTTTCCAACATAAAATTCATTTTAAAAAAAAAAAATTACAAACAACAATTATTTTTAATAAAAGTTTGTCTTGAATAAGTCATTTTTAAAAAAATATAATGGAAATCCAAATATAGTCTAAGTGTTTTGAATAGGTTTATATATATATTTTCTAGAACATCTTAATTAATTCTATTAAATTTAATTGCAAGTATGTATAATTATTAGGTATCTTTAAACTGTTAGTGTAATATGAAAGATAACATAAAATGCAATATGACATTCTTACTCCCAATTTTGATTATTAGAGAATGGCCTAATAGATCCCCATCTTAAACAGTTGTTAGTTTATAAAAAAATGAAAAGGAAAAGGGAAAGGATATTTGAAAAGGGGCGGAGCTTTTGCTACTCTTGGTTCAGAAGAATATATTTTATTACCTCCCAAAGTACATTTACATAAAACAAGTTCAGTTCAGTTCAGTTCTCGTACGAACGGAGCAGAAATGCCAAGAAAAAACCACATTTTTTGCGATCACATCAAGGGGACTGATCAAATCAAATCACCAGCTGAAACTGATTGACTCGAAATGCAGATTTTGTGCCAAACCAGAAGAACATATCTTTGCAACCTCGTGTCTCATCTTCTTTGGTCCACACACTAGAACTCCCACGCTCGATTCTTTTCGTTCAAACAGAATTCCTGCAACAACAGCCACTTCCGTAAGATTTTTTTATAATATTTTCATGAAATTGATAAGGAAAATAAATAAATGAATAAAAAGAAGAAAACTTACTCTTCAACTCGGGCCTTTCGCCATAATGGATGTTGGTCGAAAGAGAAACCGCTTGTTGAGGTAAGCTTTCCAATTCTCTGTCAGCAATGTAGGACCATGAGTTTGGTGAACCTTCAGGGGTTGCTCCATCCAAGTTCTGGATCTGATTGGTTTCCATGGAATTCTGTTTCTTATTCCAGAGGAATGCTATGGTGGCTGTGATGACTATGGAGATGCACATGAAGAGAATATTCAAAACAGATCTGGAAGAGTAGGAGTAAATGTCGTTGGTGTTTTTATCAATTGGGTAAATGTAGTATCTGGTTAGAATTCCTATTAGGAGAAGGAAGATGATGAAGGATGAGGATATGATTGCGCCGAGCCAAAGCCAGTTGTTTTTCCCTAAAACAGGAGTTATCGGTGAATCTGATTTTCTGGGCTTGAACCACACAGTCCTAATGCTCTTCTTGTTTTCTGCTGCTGGCTCTTTCTCCCTCGTGACATAAGCCTCAATTTTTAGCCCTAACTCAGAAACTTCTGATATTGAACCAGTAATCGGAAGAAGAAGATCTAACATGGTAAGTTCCGAAGAATTCTTGAATGCAGAAATCAGTAGAATTTTAGGAATCTTGCAATTTTGTTGTGTTTGATTGGCATATATCATCTCCCTAATAATGGAGATGAAAGGCGTAATCCCACTCCCTCCACTCACCATGACCAACAAGTCGTGCCTGCCATGAATAATTTTAACGTAAATTTCTGAATCAATTTTATTATTATTTTTTTTTTTTTAAAAAAGAGAATTTAAAATATCGTTTATACCTTAGAAAATCAGTAGAAACTGGTCCATAAGGTCCCTCAATGGAGATATCAAGATGATCAACTGCAGAAGGGGATGAAAAAATCTGGTAAAGCTTCTTGGACCAACTTCCTTCACCCTTAATAATGACACTGAGCTTTTCAGGTTCCAAGTAACTGCTAGAACTAACCGTAAAAGGATGCCATTGCAATTTTGAGATGCTAGGCACACCCATAAATATAATACTGGTGGGAGTATATATAAGACCTGCAGATATATAAATCTCAGAATCAATAATAGGTCTATGGTTTTGGTTATGAGATTGTATTTATATATATACACATATATATTATTCGTATACCTTTGCTCTTGGAGAAGTTGAGTTCGACAGTTTCACATGGAAGAATTCGAGCTGAGACTAAACGAACACTTTGACAAGATTGCAGAAACCTTAAGTATCGATCGACCATGAAGAGATAGAAACCAGGAAGCATAATGCAGGTATAAGTGATGCCAACATGAAGCACAAAGAATAGAACAAAGGCAATGTATAGATGATGAGTGTAAAAGAAGAGCTCAAACATCTTTCTTCTTATGCGTGGGAATGTTGTTACCCACAAGGCTAAACCGGCCAGCAGGGATATTTCTCCAGCCACATTGGATATATCCGCTTTCTGCCATTTTATCATCTGCAAAAACAGACAAGCATTAATTTCTCCCGTTCAAAATTTAATTTTTAAAAACTTTTTTTAAAATTTTTTTTTTTTTTTTTTTGTCTTTAATATATCTCAAATTCATAATTTTTTTTTCTTTTAAATTATAATTAAAACTGTAATTAATTGAACAACCTGAAAATTTTAAAAATAATAATAGTTGTTCAAATGAATATTAAATTTAAAATTATAAAAAAAAAAAAATTAAATGAATTGACTGTAAGGACAAATCAGCAAACTGCAACACGCGTCTTATAATAAAGATAATTTAGGGGTCCCACTCCCACTCCCAGCAAGGGTACGATTAAATCCACCAAATTGGATGGCTACCTTTTCTCTCAGAGTTGACTGAGAGAGACAAAGAATAAAGCAGAGAACTTAACCTAACATAACAATTGCGTTATTTAGCAAAAAAAAAAAAAAAAAAAAAACATAACAATTGCGTTACGTTATGCATGGCTTAAAAAAGAAGACTAGTTTGATAAGAAGCGTCGACGATCGAACAAAGGCACTACTGCCTGTCGAGAATGAAAAGAACAAAAATGCAAACGTTTAAAAATTTATATTTGTGGATGGAAAATTTTTAGATTTAATCTCTTAATTATTGTTATTTTTTTTAGATTGATTTTACAATTTTAATTTCATTTAAATTGATCATTTATCTATTTTTAATTTTTTAAATTGGTTCCCTCAATGAAAATTAGTCAAAATTTGATCACTTTATGTGCATACTCATTAAATTAAAAGGGTATTTTAGTCATTTTATATAAACAAAAAAAAAGAAAAAGATATAATAGATATAATATTTTAGCCAAAATACTACTTTTTTCAAGAAAAGAGAAAGAGATGTAAATAAATTTAATATATCTATCCTACTTTTTCTCTTTTCTAATATGAAATGATTAAAATACATTTTTAATTTAATAAGTATGCTGGTAAAGTGATCAAATTTTAGCCAATTTTCATTAAGATGACCAATTTAAAAAATAAAAAATAGATAAATGATCAATTTGTATAAAATTAAAATTTTAGAATCAATCCAAAAACACGTAAATAGTTAAGAAACTAAATTGAAGAATTTTCCTTTCTAGACTCTTCTTTCCATAATTATTTTATTTTTTTCCAATTACATCTTATATTTTTATTTTTATAATATTAAATTATATAATTATTTGATTTGATTTGATTTTTTCAATCAATTTTTTTAAAAAAAATAATTTATTCGTTTTGATCATATGTTTAATAAGTAATCATCTAATTAATAAAAAAAAGGGGGGGTCCTTTTATATATACATATACACATTAATTAATTCATAAAGTCCCATAATTAACTAATTAATTAATTACCTGAGATAGTTGATCAGTAACGGCCCAGTAGACGACGTAGCAAATCCCGTGAGCTGTGAAGAGCACTATGACAATGTGTCCAAGCCATATGTGATACTTGATGCTGGCTTCCGATGTAAGACCGAAAATTTGCAGCACAGATGAACCCCGGCTCACTGGAAAGAACAGAAAAGCTAACCCAATGTTACCCACTAGCCCAAGCCTTAGTGCTGCACCGTCTAGCTTCGCCTCCCACCTGCCATGGCCATACCACACACAAACACACATATATACGTATGGAAGAAAATTAAACAAATTGCTTTATTTTTTTACGAAGAGTTCGATCTTAATTATTTACACTTTCTCTCCATTCTTTGCCGCTGATGCTGGAGTTATGCTAGCAAAGGAGATGTGAAGGTAATTTGAGAAGGCCCAGACAAGGAGTGCAACGAACATGACAAGAAAAGTGAGTTCAATTCGGGAGACGATCCCCAGTCCTTTAATTATTATCGGCCTCTTCCACATCGCCTTCCGATAGTTACTTCCATTTCTGCGTGGATCCATCATCGACAAAAAGACAAAAAAAAATGTGATTCAATCTTGTGGAAATTAATCATGAATATGTATATACATACTGCCAAAACATACGACACCCACAATCGATCGTTCCTCGCCGTGCAAAAAGAAAGAAATATTCGAGTTGATGATAGATATAAAGATTTAGACGAATTTCACAAGT
Organism: Marsdenia floribunda; assembly: GCA_035583425.1. Taxonomy (NCBI): domain Eukaryota; kingdom Viridiplantae; phylum Streptophyta; class Magnoliopsida; order Gentianales; family Apocynaceae; genus Marsdenia; species Marsdenia floribunda. Next base: position 1,874,334 of record JAXGGT010000146.1, on the reverse strand, counting down.
GGTATCAGAATATCGCAATATCAATATCATATACAGCGCTTACCCCTCCTGCAAAGTACAGTGAACGGTGCGCTTCTTTCCTAGATGCAGATAAACACAGCCCAGGACAGCGACAAATAGAACAGGAAAGGTGTACATCAAAATATTTGCACCTGTAAAACTTTATATAAGATTATATATATATATATATATATATGTAATTCTGGAAAAGTTGAGGGATTAACTAATGAATTAAACGCATATTAATTGTTCAGTAGCTAATTAACCTTGTCTCCCGTAGTAAGTTGAGTTGGTGACTGCTCGTATTTTGACTATCCAGAGTTGTCTGTAAACATTAGTAGGCATCATGATCCATAAGAAAATATAGCCAACGGATACCACCACCAGCAGTGCCATTATCATGGCTTGCAAACCGTGGCTGATCATCCCTCCTTGATCATGATGATGAGAAGACCTAATTTCTGATGCAACTCTTGGAGGAGGAGGAGAAGGATCCATGTCTCTCTACCTCTTGGAAAGCTTGCTAATTAATTCGTACAAGAGAGAGCTTGAATCTGAGCGGTGAGTTTTCGCTGAACTCTCTCTATATGTGTATATATATATATAGGCCAATTGACATAAATAATCCCTAAACTATGGCCATTTGGTGACATTGGTCCCTGAATTAATTTTTCGGTAACATTGATCCCTGAATTATGTTAAATTGTGTGAGATTGGTCCTTTCATTAAAATTTTTTGTTATCCTACTGTTAATTTCAAAAAAAAAAAAAAAGTCCAAGGACATTTTAGTCATTTCACAATAATATTATACAAAAAATATATACATTTTTAATACAAATATATATATATATAGTCATTTCTCTCATTCTTTTCATTGTACATATATACATATACATTGACTTTTTGTCTTCTTTTTTGTATAATATTATTATAAAATGACTAAAATTTCTTTGGGCAAATTTCTTTTAAAAAAATTAACGACAAGATAACCGAAATTTTAATAGAAGGACCAATCTCATACAATTTAATATAAGTCAGGGACGAATAACACCAAATAGCCATAATTTGCTAACTATTTATACTAATTTGCCATATATATATATATATATATATATATATATATATGATATGAAGAAGGAAAATCCGGACGGGTCCACATATGCACTCTACTTTCCTTGACTTACTAAAGTAACAGGAATCTTTTTAGAATTTTTTTTTTTTTCAAAAAAAGAGACTCCATATTTGTTCATTTAAACCAAACCTTTTTGTCTCTTTCTTTTCTTCTCTTTTCTTTCATCTTTTTCCAGTAGAATAGGACAATATAGTAAGAATTATACACATAGAATTTCATGTCTTACCGACATTGCGCATGTGGCCGGTACAAGACGTCTACCAGTAGTATCCTTTTAAAATGCCGCACAAGACTTCTCTCTCAGATGAAATTTGAATTTATAATTTTTATTGGATAAATTATGTAAAAATATTTAAATAAAACGAATTATACAACGGAAATATCACTTTATTTTCTTATAAATAATTTTATTAATAATATACAATTATATTATAAATTTTCCAATTTAATTATCAAATCGTGTTAGAATGCATTGGATCCCTTAATAAATTAAAAAGAATCAGAGAAGTAACTAGTTTACAGTAAGAATTATTAATTACATAATCCACATGATTGGCCACCCCGCCACAATGCCCCAGTGATTTGTATGTTCAGTCTCCCTACATCAGATTACGTGTAAAAAAAAATTTAAAAAAAAAAAAAAAAAAAATTCCACTTTTGCGGAGAAGAAGATGACAATAATTTAAAAAAAGTAATGTCGAAATCCGACCGAAGGGGAAATGTTATGGGCACGTGGTTTGCTAACTTCCCTCCTTTCATTCCCATGGCGCGGTTCATGCATTAAGACTTATATGAGGTTCACGTCACTATGATAGGTAACCCATATTCCTTGTTCACTATATGATGATATGCACCACACAATGTGATCCCACCACTTCCCCTCTCTTCAAATATATATATATATATATATATATATATATGTGACAAATAAAACAGTAATTTATTTAATAACGTATTTTATTTATAAACATAAAATGTGATTGTAAGAGTTAAATGAATTAATTGTATTTTTTTTTTTTTAATAAAAATCATAAATTTGAGTTATATTTGAAATAAAAACTTTGAAATTAAAAATAAAATAATATTTTTCTTTCCAATATATATATATATATATATATTAAATTAGGTCAAATTTAAGTTTTGAGTTAGTACAAGTGAATACAAATTTTGTAAATACTAAGTAAAATTACGAATTCGACAGTAAAAATATAACAAGAAAAAAAAAAAAAACTAAGTCAAAATTACTCAAAAAAACAGAGAAGATATTTTTAGTTAAGTACATAATCTCAAAATTGGAAAGCTATCCAACCAGGAGCATCACAATAAGTTTAGTCTAAATATATATATATATATATAATATACTTAGATAAAGTTTTCGCTCCAACGTTTAGAGTGTATACATATATAAATTTAATTAATAATAAAATAATAAACTATCTATAATTATTTAAATAATTATTATTATATTTATTATAATTTAAAATTAATAAAAATTTTCTTATTAATTTTTACGTTTTATTTAAATTTTAAATTTTTAAGTAATTATTTTATTTTATATGAATACATTGAATTTAATATATTTTATTTTGAAAATAATTTAATAAAAATAAATAAATATATATGATAAATATAATAAAATCATACATCATTTCAATACTTAATTCTAATATTTTTTCTGAATTTAAACATCAATTGGAATGGAATAAACTGATTCTATTAAATATGAGGAATATATGCCATAAATAAGCTAATCTATAGGCAGATAAAATATAATTATTAAAAGATAAGAACAAAAAGTATCTAAACAACTTAAAAGATTTTGATAAAGACCCAAAAATTAAAAAAAATTCATATAATTATTTATTTATCTTTCTTATGAATAAAAGTCATGGAAAATTCTTTAAAAAAAAAAAAATTCATGAAAAATACTTTAATACACAATTTTATTATAGATTTCAGTTAAAAAAAATAATAATAATAAAGTTCATTATATATGTTACATTTAGTAGATGAAGATTATCACATATTTCAATAAATGAAAAAAAAAAAAAAAAATTTCTCACTGAGTTTTCTTTAAAAATAATAAAAAAATTAGCGAGTGAATTACATAATATTTCAAAAATATAAGTAAAATAATTGTTCCCTTCATTTATTAACATAATCTTTTTTTATAATATATGTGAAATCCGTATTATTTCTATAGAAGAAAAAACTTCAAAAGACAAATTTACATATTTGAAAATATACTAAACTACCAAAATAAGTTAAATTTGAATAAATAGAATATATGTGAACTTTAACAGAAATATAAATAATAATAATAATAATTAATATTTCAATATAATTTATTATTTCCCTGAAAAAAATATATTCCATTTATTATAGCAAGAATAAAATATTAAAAGAAGAAAGAGTAAGCATAATAATTAAATATGAGAGAGAATAATTTGTAAGGGAAAAAAAAAGTAAAACTAAATATGTAAAATTACAAAAAAAAAAAAAAAAAAAAAAAGTTAAAGAA
>JAXGGT010000146.1:1854275-1869831 GCA_035583425.1 Marsdenia floribunda | reverse complement strand
ATATATATAAGTCATTTTAAGGGTAAATTAACAGGGAATGTTTACAAGAGGAGATATATAAAAATTGCGTGGATGTCTTGTGTTGATGCTGAACTAAAGGGCGTTGTCTGCGTGGTAGAAGTGTGTCTGCACGTGCATTTTTGGATATACTAATTTATTAGTTTAAAAAAGTAATTAATGTAATTGCATTTAAATTACATTCTTAGCCTGAGGCACGGAATTATGAATGGAGTTGAATTAAAAAATAAAGAAAATTTCAAGATGATTTTGGTGACATCAGTTATCACAAAACACAAACTGGAACTATATATACTGTTCATACGTCTCCTCTCACTCCCTTTTTTTTTTTTAAAAAAAAAAAAAAAAAAAAATTATTTAATCTGTCACCATTTAATGATTATTTTAAATTTTGATTAATCTGAAATCAAATCATGTGAAATTCTTTTTAAATAAAAATGATAATTAAAATCGTACAAGATGAAAAATCAGCCTGTCAATCGTTTTGATAAAAAATTCTCGTTTGGCCGGGTTTAAGGATAGAAAATAATGTTGCCTAAAAATTAAAATTAAGAATAGAGTAGAAATATTATTCTCCTAAATTTCCATTCTTCTCCTCCTCTCCCTAAAGTGTATATATATAATTATAAGGATTATAATATCAAATTATTAATATTTATTAAAGATAAATTATCATAATTATTTTAATAAATACTTATAAATTGGATATAAATAAATAAAATAATAACCATATTATACATTTTCTTAATTTATAATATATAATTGTAATAATTATAGTAATTATTGAATAAAACATAAAAAGTATTTAATAAATACTTTATTTTTTATTTTATAAATTTTATTTAATAGTTTTTATTAAAACTTTAAAAAAAAAAAAAATGAAAATTTTTATAGGGATAATATGTTGCAAAAAAAAATTTTTGAGGTCCCCAATAGGGATGGTGGTGTAAAAAATTTGTAAGTTACACTTCAACCACAACCACAAGTTCTTGTTTAGATTGGAGTTTTTTTTTTTTTTTCAATTTTTCCCTCAAACTTAAATATATATATATATATACTTATTTAAACATTACCTAATATATTACTATTCATGTCTCCCCACTTAACAAAAAAAAATAAAATAAAATATATTCGATAAATATATATAAATATAAAAACTTCAATAACAATATCATCATAACACCTAATAAAATATAATATTTTTATCACCACTTACTAAACAACTTTTTTCCCCACCTTACTCTTTGTTTTCTACAATTCAATCAACTCAACTTGAAAAAAAATAAACAAACTCAAAAAAAAAAAAAAAAAAACTTCAATCCAAATACACTCTAAATAAACAAATAAAACAGGGCAAATTCTGACCATATTTTTTACATTGCACGTGTTTCTACTGTTAATATGGCTGCCGGAATCAAAATTGTGCAAATTGAGTGATGCAGCTTCAGTAGATTTACAAGGGGAAGTGACGGAGGGGAATGGAGTATACTAGTTTTTGCTAGTGAATCAGCCAGCCATCTATCTGCCAAACAGACATCCAATGCCAATGCACAACCGAGAATTTGCAAGATTCACGGACAATGCACTAAGAACTTCTATACTAATAAACTTAAGATTTCCATGGCACAAGATCTGCAAGTTGTCCAGCATAAAGTTCAAGTTACCATAGCCCTGAGTCTTAAGACTGACAAGGTTGTAGTAGCCCCTGGGAGTCACAATTTATTTGAAGTAGAGTAGGTAGAGAAAGACAGGAGGTGCCACAACAGAATGTTTGAACCGAATACAAGTTCTCCATGAATCAAAATATGCATCCTCCAATAAACAAATACCAGGTAAGAAACAAAACTCTCATCAAAAGAAAGAGGGAAGTTGGTTAAGGCTTGAAAGAGAAGTCTCCAGTGATGTCTGTTAAGGCAAATGATTGGACAATGTATGGTCTTTCCTAAGTCAGGCTCAATGCAAGACTATAGAGAAGATGTGAATCCAATAGGCAACTGTTAATGAACACCATTAGTAGTTCCCTCTGGAGTACTATGCAGAAAGAGTTTACTATTCTTAGGGAAAAGGATAAAATCAATATTTAAATGTCACAACCAGACACTTTCAGATAACACAAAATCTTTAGAGTAAGAAACATATTACTACCTAACTAAGCAGACAACAAGGTGTAATTCAGCTGGTTAAGCATCCTTACTTGTGATCAAGAGGTCATGAATTCAAGCCATAACAACAATAAAATGTCGAAAGAAAAATGTATATCTTCAAAAGATCCAAACAAAGGGGGAAAAAAGAAACAAAAAATTAAACTAAGCAAATACCAGGAGTGTTGAAACTTAGGAATTCCCAGTTCAATGTACCTTAGTTTACTGAGTAGACACTTTCATGTTTGAGCAGGTTTTTAACTTAAGAGGAATGGATGAGTTTACACTTCAGAGAAAATACCAAACTCCATGGATACGGGAGATCCAGAATCAAAGATGGAGCCAGAACAAAAGTGATGCAATACAACCCAGCAATTATTTAATTCCATAACTCCTATTGGATAAATAAGAAACTAATTAACAGTGACAAGTGATTAGGATTATCAGATATCTTGAAATAATCCTATTGCCAGAAGTAACACAAACTAGTAGCCTGAGAAAAACCATTCCGACATTTTTAATCATTCAGAAGCACAAGATTTATTATTAGCAGCACCACCTGATAAAGCACAAACTACCGAGAGAAACATAGAAAATAATTGCCCTTGCTTTTCCAAAGAAAGTATCCCATTGCAAAATCAATTTCCAATATTCCAGTACACATAATCCAAATAAAAATTCGTGGAGAAGTGATTCAGTAAATAGAGTAGTCTATATTCTCAATGACTAATCTGTTTTACAAGGCCCTATACATACTATGCACACAGAATAAGAGCAAAGCATATTACATTCCAAAATACCAGGGGCTTCGAATTAACTTCTGATACCATATTCAGAAAACATATCAAAGTTTAAAAGATGACAACTGGTTACCATATTTTGGATTGACTTCGGATACGTCTATAGGTAACCGTGAAAATCCCACAGCATCCCTAATACTAGTACTCTTCCTTTGCACTATCACAGATGCAGTTAGCAACAAAAACACTGCAGCTAGTAAAAGTAGTAAGATGCCAGCATTTCTACCTTTCCAGCTTTTCATAGCCGACTCTGCACATACCTCACCATCAAAACTACCCATTTCATTGCTTATCTTCAAAATCTCAACTCCATTAAGGATAGCATCAAAAGAATGTGGTAAGCTTGCATTTGATGGTCCAACACTCACTGTTAAAACCCCAGACTTTCTCCCATCAACCACAAAATCAGCATAGAAAGGTGAAGCCAGCAAATAACTCGTTATCATAGATAAATCCAAGTTCTCATAGGCCAAATTCCCATTTACATAAACATTGAAATAGAGCAGATTAAGAGAAATGCTAGCAATGTCACAGAAATGCATCCGAATTAAGTAATTGTACGCCTCAATCCCAGGAAACATCCATGTAATGTTCAACCTAGGAACAGAACTATCGGAGCTCTTGATTACTCGGGCTGAACTATACACATTGTCAGGGCCAACTTCACGACTAGCCCCACCCGGCCGATATCCAATACGGCCACCAAAATGCACTTTCGACGATCCCTCGTTAGATTTGAAATACTCATCGTCAGGGATCCAAGTCCTCCATAAAGAATCATTAAAAGGGGTCACCTTCGGACCTCCAACGTTTAGTCTGTACACAGTCTCAAAACCATTCTTTAAGAGTCCGTCAATTCTCTCATTTCTTCCGGAGTCCACATACTGAGCTACGTCAGCAATCAAATCTTTGGGTGCAGAGATGACTTCGATAGCATTAACAAAAGCAAATTTCGATCTTTCAGAGGGAGCAAATATTAATTCAAGCTTCCCAACATCTATGTTTATAATAAACTCCTTGATTACTGAACCCTTCTGAGAATTTTCTAAGCGAAAATCTCGTAATAACAAAAACCCATTCGCTATAACGTGAAATTTAGCAGAGGAAAAATCCAAGGAACTTGAATTATAAAAATACGAGAAATGAAGGCGTACAAAGTGGTGAACCCCTTGATCTATAATATCGAAAACATACCTTGAGGGAGTCTTGAAGGCTCTGGCGGTGCGGTAAAGAGGAGAAGAATACGAAGCTGGGTTTGCATCGGTCAGCGGAGTTGACCGAGATGAAGAGGTCAAGAAACGGGAACCCTGTTGGGATGAATCACCAGTGAAGCTGCGATGGTCGATGTCTACAGCCACTGGGTCAAGAGAACCACAGTTAATAAGGTAATTATCAACGGGAGTGAAAGAAGAAGAGACAATGGCGGCGAAGGAGACGACAGAAAGAAAAATATAGAACGAGAAAGCTAAATTCTTCATGGTTGGAAAATGGTAAAGAAGAAATCCAATTTCAACATGCAATCGTCTTTTGGAATCAAGGAAACAGGGGGAAATAGAGAAAGGATCACTGCTGCACGTCTGAAATCATGGATGGAAACGGTGGAGGAAGGCAAAACCATGTGTGAAGCTGGGCGGTTGGGTTGGGGTTGGATCAATTCAATGGCTTAGTTAGAGTCAGGCTGTAATGCGGTAATGTTGTTCTTTTAGGGGGACCCACGCGCCTGGGTTTTTTTTCTTTAAATATGTTAATTTTAATGTTTTTTATTCTATATAGAAAAATTCTCTAGTTTAATCCGTTAACTATTTACATTTTTTTTATATTAGTCATATAACTTTAATTTTATCTAAATTGATCATTTATCTATTTTCTATTTCCCAAATTGGTTCTCCCAACTAAAATTGACCAAAATTTAATTATTTTATTGACATATCTATTAAATTAAAATGATATTTTGGTCATTTTATGTTAGAAAAAAAAAATATAATAGATATAATATTTTAGACAAAATGTTCACGTTTTTTCAAGAAAAGGGAAAGAGATATAAATAAATTTAATATATCTATTCTATTTTTTTTTTTCTTTTTTAAACATGAAATGATCAAAATACGCTTTTAATTTAACGAATATGCCAATAAAATAATCAAATTTTGGTCAATTTTGGTTTGAAGGACCAATTTAGGAAATAGAAAATAGATAAAGGATCAATTTGGATAAAATTAAAGTTATATGACCAATTCAAAGATATGTAAATAATTAAGGGACTAAATCAGATAATTTTCCTTCTATGCAAAAAAAAAAAAAAAATGTTTTTTATTCTTCACTGTTGTCTAATTTAGTGGAATAAATGAAAACTTTATTAAGATTTGTGGTGATTAATGAATTATAAATTATTAAAATATTTTTTTTTATAGAATTTATAGTAAATTTTAATGATTATAAATTATTAAAAGTATATGATTAAAATATCATATAAGATTATCGCTCATAATATTTGAATTCTTATTTGACAAATGACACTCAAATAAAAAATAGCTACATCATTAGATTAATATTTTCTTTATTTTCGTATGATTATTTGCTATTAAAAAATAAAGAAAAATTAGATATTTTAATTCTCATATTATTATTGTTTGGAAAAGTTATGATGTTTTTTGAGTGAAATTTTTTTTTAAGTTTGTTAGCGTGTATTTGGATTGGAGTTTTTTTTTCTTCAATTTTTCACTCAAACTCAAAAAATGAGGTGTACTTGTTTGGACACTACCTGGCATGATACTATTTATGTTTACCCACTTGGCAAAAAAAAATTAATAAAAAAAATCATTACACTTAATAAAAAATATAAATATATACCAATTCAATAAAAATATCATCATTACACTAATAAAATATATTATTTTTGTCCCCCACTTACTAAACAACTTCTTAACTTGTCTCACCTTACTTCTCATTTTTTGTAATCCACTCAACCCTTTTTAAAAAAAAAAAATGAGTAAATTAAAAAAAAAAACTCCAATCCAAATACACCTTTAATTTTTTTTTTGAGTTGAGTTGAGTGTATTGCGGAAAACAATGAGTAAGTTTGAGACAAGTAAAAAATTTGTCTAGTAAGTGGGGTACAAAAATATTATATTTTATTTGTGTAACGATGAATGTTAGTATTAAAAATGGTATGATACTTTCATCTTCTCTCTTCTCTCCATTTTTTAAATTTTTTGCCAAGTGGACAAATATAAATAGTGTTGTGTTAGCTGATGTTCAAACAAATACACCATGAATTGCAAAAAACGAGAAAAAAGGTGGGGCAAGTTAAGAAGTTGTCTAGTAAGTTGAGGACAAAATAATATATTTATTAGTATAATAATGATATTGTTATTGAATTGATATACATTTATATATTTTTTATTAAATGTAATGATTTTTTTATTAATTTTTTTGCCAAGTGGGCACACATAAACAGTGTCATGTCAAATAGTGTCCAAATAATTACACCTCATTTTTTTTTTTTTGAGTTTGAGTGAAAAACTGAAAAATAACTCCAATCTAAATACACCCTTAGTCTCTAAATTCAAATTAATTGGATAAATGAGTCATTCTAAATATATATTTTCCTATTTTTGATGCCAAAATGCATACAATTTACAAGTGTGTTATTAAATAAGAGTATTTTTATCCATTCAAAAAATGTATACATGCAAATTATGTGACTTTGACATCGAAAATAGGTAAAAATATAGTTAAAAAGACTTTATTTATCCAATCAATTTTACATTGTGGATTAAAAAAAATAGGGACTATTTTTTCAAACAATAATAAACTAGGGACTAAAATGTCCAATTTTCCAAAAAAAAAAAAAAAAAAACATTTATTACAAAATTCTAAAAATTAACTTTCTTTCTATATCATAAAATTATCTTCCAATATAAAAAGTAAAACAAAATATAAATAAAGTTGTTGTAATTATTATTATTATTATAAATCAGATTTTAGGAAACATAATTTTAATTTCAAACCTACTAGAAAAAAGAAAATGAAGACATATGCCAAGTTTTATGTATATATTTATTTTATTAATTTAAGTAGATTATATTAATTTATTCGTCAAAAATTATGTATTTTTAATTATAAATTTTTTTAGAGATAAAATTATAATATTTAGTTAAGGTTAATTAAAATTATGTATTTATTTAATTTTTGGTTAATTTTGTACGAATTAATAAGCATTTGAATCATGATATAAGGACCCAATCTTGAAATGCCAACAAGGAATAAGGCCTGTCAACCGCTATGTATAGGCTATAGCGGAGCACTATTTATTTTCTCCTAATATAAATTGGTTACGCAAAATCATTTTCCCTTGAAGAGATATCCTAAATTCGTGAAAAATTTCAGCTTTTCTTCTGTTCTCCAATAGTGAGTCCAGACTCAAAGAATTCGCCATGGCGTTCCCCTACATGGAAGCTGTTGTTTGTACGCTTCTTTATCAGTCGTTCTTTTACTTGGCATTTATTTTGTACTTCAGTTCAACATTTTGCACTACTTGTAGATTGTTGCAAATATATATGTAGATTGACATGAATACACGAAGAGCTTATTTTGTGATTTTGTTTCTGTTGGTCGATTTTTTTTTTTTTCTCCTATTTTTAAAATTTTCCCGTTCTCCGCAATATTTTCGAACCGCACGATGCCATTTCTTAAATTTGCTGCAATTTTTTCCTCTTCAGATGGGGCTGATGTTTTTTAGTGAGGTTTTGTTTCTGGGATATCAGTTTTAGGGTTTTGTGTTTAGCCATGTAAACTTTGATTGGAGGCTTGGTTCCCGTCTCTTCTCTTCTTAACCTAAAATCAGTGAGCTTGGTTTATTAATATTTTTCTTGAATTGGGTTTTCCTTTTTCCTTTCTGGCTCCTTAGTTGGGAATGGAATGTTTGTCATTCTTGAAATATTTGAGAAGAAAATTTCTTAATTTCTTTTGTCCTTTCTTGCTAGTAGTTGCGAATGGATGGACTTGATGAAAGTTCCCTGATTTCCTTCTTCCTCTCTTACCCAGTAGTTGGGAATGGAATATTTGTCCTTTACCCCGGGTTACTCTAGTACACTTCTGATTTTCTTTCTTTGCTGCTAACTAAAATCCAATTCTTTCCATTGGTGAGATATTCTTATTAACAAGCAAACAAGTCAAGTTTTATGAAATACATTACATTTCTTTATCAGATAGCCAGATGTAACCAGTTTGAGAAACGGCATATGGGAATTTTTTCCAAATGGGAAGATGTGCAAGTCTAAAAATGATTTGGCCACTTCATTTTTATGCTGAAACTTTTCATATCAAAGTAAGAACAGTTTGCATATGAGAAATGTTGTACGTTATTGTTTGCTAAGAAAACCGATTAAGTTGCTATAGATTTGATATAATTTTTAAGGAAGTCATCACATTCTACAGATTTAGGTTGAAGGTGGTAAATTGAATGAGCCCCTAAATAAAGTAAAATTGAAAAGCTAGTAGTTTTTATAGAATTGGTTACCAAATAAGCTGCTATGGTTTTCATATAAATTTTAAGAAAGTTATCAAATTCTCCAAATTTAGGTCTTACAATTAAATGAACTCCTAAATAAAGTGAAATTGAAAAGCTGCCCGAGTTCAGGGATCTACGTGCAATAGGTTCACGAGAAGTGGAATGTATTGGCCATTCTTCAGATTACCTTCTTCCCAATTATTCATGTCATATTTCCTTATGCAGTGTTCTTGTATCAGTTTTGTTTTTAACATATTTGCTTTATGAAACCCATTGGATGTTTAACAAAATGACTGGTTCTACAATTTCCAGGCTTTATGATATTGATGTATATTTTTGAGACTTATCTTGATTTGCGGCAACATTCCGCCCTTAAGTTGCCTACACTACCAAAAACATTAGAAGGCGTTATCAGCCAGGAAAAGTTTGAGAAGTCCAGAGCCTACAGTCTTGACAAAAGGTTTCTATTATTTGAATTTCTTCTGTATATCTTGTATTGTGTGTGTTTTCCAGATTAATATCTGGTTAATGACCTTTTACTCATCTGTTCAGCGACTTCCATTTTGTACATGAGTTTGTGACCATACTTATGGACTCAGCAATTTTGTTCTTTGGGTTTCTTCCTTGGTTTTGGAAGGTCAGTGGCCATTGCGGATTCTGTCCGTCTGTCTCTCTCTCAGGTCCCTGATTAAATATTTAAGTTTATTTCCTTTGATTGATTACAGAAATCGGGAGATTCTTTGGTGCTTGCTGGCCTGAATGCAGAAAATGAAATATTACACACCCTTGCATTTCTTGCCGGTGTTATGTTTTGGTCTCAGGTGAATTACAATTTTTCTTTTTCTTTTTTTTTTTTGTTCAGATGGTGCTGATATGTTATTTATTAACACTGATCTAGATCAGGTATCATGATTAATAGTGACTATGGAACACCTATATCAATGGTCTTGTATTTGGTTACTATTCTTAGGGTAATTTGTCTTGTAGAATCATAGTTTTCAGGGAGTCTTTTGAAAAAGTATGATTAGCATACAGGTCTGCTGAATTTCATTTTAACAGTAGGCTTATGTGGGCCTCATCCTTAGGCCAAGTACTGCTCTTAGACTTAGGAGGGCTGCTGAAAATGGCCTCTTATTTTGTGAGGTGGCCAACCTCTAGTGGCATTATGCTTTCCGTAACCTGTGTTATTTAAGTGTTTCCTCATATTTCTTACTCTGATGATTTGTGCTTTTATTATTGTGATTTCTTGGTTTAGCACTGTATCTAAAACATTTGTTCTCTTCAGAGATAGTTTTTGGTTTTGGTAACTTCAGATTCTGATCTGTGAATTATCTGTCCTTGAATTAGGTTCTGTTACATTAATTTGAAAAATCACTTGCCTTTCTCAGCTGTGGTTTTTTACTTCTTAAAAATCTTTCATGATCAATTGGTATTAAAACTCATGCTTATCTTCATGGCTATTTGCAGCCCTAGGAGACACAAAGTTTAGTTATTTGTCTGTGTCTTGTTGTTTGCTATTTATTGTTGTGGATGCTGCTAAAGAATGCTTTTTCTGCCTTTCTTTTGCAGATTACAGACTTACCATTCTCTTTGTACTCAACGTTTGTGATTGAAGCGCGCCATGGTTTCAACAAAGTACATAAATTCAGTTTTTTCCTTTCTTAAATATTTTTATTTGCTTGTTTGTTTTGTTCCTCAGATGGCCTCCGTCGATATTTCAAATGTGTAATCTTTTTGTTATTCAACTGATCTGTTGAATTGTCCATTGTTTTTGTTGTGTAGCAAACAATATGGTTATTCTTTAGAGACATGATAAAAGGCATCATTCTAGCTGTAGTGATCGGTCCTCCTATTGTTGCTGCCATTGTTGTTATAGTACAGGTACTGCAGTATGTCCCTAATTATGTATTTGGTCATGCATGTGATTCTAGAACCTACATAGCTGGAATGTATTAGTGTTACTGAAGTAATATCAATATTGTGTGTCAGAAAGGAGGTCCATACCTGGCAATATACTTGTGGGCATTTATGTTCATCCTTTCCCTTGTGATGATGACTCTCTATCCAGTTTTGATAGCACCTCTCTTCAACAAGTTTACACCAGTAAGTATTGGAAATTTTTTTGTAAGGTTAATACTTCCCTGTGTTGTGTGATGTCATGCGTGCCATTTTTTTTTTTTTATTGTTGTCTCTTTCTATATGTAGCTTCCAGATGGAGAGCTTAGGGTAAAGATTGAGAATCTTTCTTCCTCTTTAAAGTTTCCACTGAAGAAACTATTTGTTGTTGATGGATCAACAAGGTCAAGCCACAGTAATGTGAGTGATTCACTTTGTATAATGCCTTTTTTTCCTAATTTGCCCCTTTATTAGAAAATTGTTTAACATAGTGTCTACAGTGGAGTACTTAATCTTCAGAACAATTGAATGCTATTTCCCTGGATACCTGATGATATATAGTTCTTGGAATATAACCATGGATATTTCGTCTAGGTGTTTCATGAAATGCTTCCTGAGTTTCGGTTTCTATCCACTGTAAACCCCAGCCATGTGTCCCTCTAACATTTAGACTCATTTTGTTTGATATTTATCTGCAGGCATACATGTATGGATTCTTCAATAATAAACGCATTGTTCTTTATGACACATTGATTCAGCAGGTATGGACCTATACCAATGAAAATTATGATTCTATCCTTTTACTTCTGCCTATCATGTTTTCAGCTTCTGAATACATTTTCTAGCAGTTCCATGCATTATATTGATAAACATTTACATTAATGTGGTGATATTTTGCTCTTGTAAAGGTTTTTACGATTCCTGGCTAAAATTATTGCAATACTTTTATTTGGTGTCATGATAGTGGCTCTTATGAGGTCTAGGATGGATAGCTAAATTTGATGGTCACTAAGCTGTTTGTTAACTGGGGTTCCTTATATTTTCTTTGCTTAGTAGTTACTGATATTTTGTTATATTTTCAACCATGGAATATACATTTTTGTTTCCTGGACTTTACTGAAAGTTGGGAAATGGATTATTCTATTTGGATAAAGAAATTAAATTGATTGTTGGGTCTCAGGAAAAGTTTTCTGTCTATTCCTTTCTGATACTTGAAAGGTTTTTACATGATCTGTACTGTTAATCGTACTTACTGTCCGGTTCAATGTAGTGCAAGAATGATGAGGAGGTAGTTGCTGTTATTGCACATGAGCTTGGCCACTGGAAGCTAAACCACACGATGTACTCCTTCATAGCTGTTCAGGTACAATGGGTGGTTTTGCACTAACTTTAGTTTCATTATTTTGTTTTTTTGTCTATTTGTTTTCTCGTATCCTTTAGATGTGCTCATGGAGCTTCATGGGATTGGGTCCTAGGACCTCTTGAAACCCTCAATTGCTATGCTGGCACACACCATCTCATGCAGTAGATTGATCTGGTTTTTGCCATTCTTGTGTTTGAGATTGGGAATTTAAATTGGTTGCTTTGGATATTTGACCATCTCCTTGGTCTAAATGTGATTTCTGGTTCTGGAAATGTGGGAATCATGGTGATGTTTCATTTTGGTGAAGGCCCCCCACAAATGGAGTTTTTATGTGTAGTCTCCTCAAACTAGGTTCAGGATGATGGATTTCCCTATCTGAAACTTGAGCAATGCAAAGTTCCTTCAATGAGTCTTAAGGCAGTTTAATTTTGGACCTTTGTTTTATTTGTTCTGCCATCTTAACTGCTCATCTGTGGTTACCAGAATTTCTGAAACTAGATGATCTGTGATTTAATTTATCATTGTCTGTTAGAAAACCTATTCACATGAATAGAATTTGTAGAAGTACCGGGGTAGTTGCCAAAGACTAGAGAGCTCCTTGCTTGTCATTATCAGGGTGTTATTAGCTTTAGGGTGACAAACTTAAAAAACTGAAGGCTCTATTGTCCTGGGAAACAGGGATACAAGTATTAACTGGTTGAGTCAGTGTTACAACAATAGGCGTACCCAAGGTGTTTGGGGCCCTTGTGTATCCTAGGCACAAGGCACGAGGAAGGTGCTTGCCCGAGTAAAGTAAGGCACACTGTGTATATGCATACTTCATTATACTATGATTATAATAAGTCGATAATTCTATTAAGTAAACTTAAATTAAGCTTAGAGGTTAATAAGATAGTTCAATGATCACATAATCTCTTTTAAAGGCAATTACTTGGTAATAATCATCATCAAAATCAGACAAAATGATGGCAATGCTGGCTGGCATCACTTTAGAAGAAGCTTTTTGAGAGATTTTTTTTTTTAGAGGGTATTAAATTGAATTTCCCAGTAATAGTATCTTGAAATTTTGTTTGCCCCATACTTTATTCTATTTCCAAGAGAAGATAGAAGCTGAAATGACATAATAATATTTGCTTGGGCGTAATAATGTGCAAAGAAGTGTAGCAACAAAATGACCTTTTTTGAGAAAATGAACTTCGACTTTTTGTATTTCTGACAGTTACTCATATGCTGTCTTGGTGGACAGTTCCCTAGCCTGGCAAGCTAACATGTCTTCTTTTTTTTTTTTTTTTTTTCCTCCTTGTTCATTAGACCTTTTTACTTGTTCATGTGTTCATATGTATATTGTGGAGAAGTTTCCTTGCTAGTTATCATGTTCCAGATTTGTTTGGCTTTCTAGAAGTATATAGCATTCTAATTCTTCTAAAGCATAACTATCCTGTCTCTCTCAATACAAATTCTCCCTTCTAAATTGTGACCAAAGGTAATGTACCTTGCAGATCTTAACATTCTTGCAATTTGGAGGATATACCCTCGTAAGGAACTCGAAGGATTTGTTTCAGAGTTTTGGGTTTGATACACAGCCAGTTTTAATTGGACTCATAATATTCCAGGTAAAGATCTCCTTGTGATAATGCTTTAACTATTTGTTTTTGCCTCAGCTGAATTGATCAGAATAATATCTTTCCTAACAGCCTTTGGTTAGGTTTGGTTTTGATGTAGCTGATTATTTCATGAGGGAAGTATGTTTGTTAATGAGATCTTGTTGATTGCAGCATACCGTTATTCCACTTCAGCATCTCGTGAGCTTTGGTCTTAATCTTGTGAGCCGAGCATTTGAGTTTCAGGTAACTTTTTATCATGTTGGATGAATTATGTGCACTGCTACATTTTCTATTCCCCTTGCACTTTCTCCTGAAATGTGGCATTACTAACTTAAGTATGTATTTGTTTTCAAAGGCTGATGCTTTCGCTAAGAAGCTTGGTTATGCATCAGCCCTTCGAGCCGGTCTTGTTAAATTACAGGTAATTAATCTTTGCTCCTCCACTTTTTCCTACTGAGGCATGATGATGTAAATCTAGTTCTTCACGTTCCCATTTGATGCATTCTATTATAATAGTTTCCTATGTTTCCATTAATACGTGTTTTTACGATGGGGCTATATTAACAATATCTGCGCATCCTCATGCCCCATCCATGTATTTTGGTTAAAAACTAATAGGGTTATGCTGCTAGCTCTGGTTTACTATATTTATTCAGCAATTTCTTGAAGGAGTTGGCTTTAGTCGTGATTATAACCATTATATTCTCCCTTCTCCTTATGTTGGCTTCTTAGGAGGAGAACCTGTCAGCGATGAATACTGATCCCTGGTATTCTGCTTATCACTACTCTCATCCTCCTCTTGTTGAAAGACTGGCTGCGCTCGACGATTCAGATAAAAAGTCCAAGTGAGGGAAAGTGGGGCCTTCTGAATTTTTGAGTATATTAGGGGTTTAAAGGGGGAGGAAAAAAAAAAAAAAAAAAAAAACTTGATGCTAGATCCTTACTGGGAGGGGGAAGAAAAGAGAAAAATAGAATTCACAGAAACTACCATCTTGTGTAATTCTTCTTCCCCTTATCTGTTAAACTTTTGCAATGCTTTACTTATGTTTTCAAGAAAATCATACAGAGGATGAAATGGCTGAATTTGGATTTTAATAGGAACAAGATAGAGGAAATAGCATTAGGAATCTGGATTCTTACTGTCATTTCTGATCAGCAGTAAATCTTCAAGATTTAAACATTTTTGTTACCATTTTTGCTTCTCTTTAAGAAATGTATCGAGTTTGAACTTTTTGAATGAAAAAAATGAAAAAATAGATAGCGAAGAAATTTGAAGGGAAAAAAAAAAAAAAAAAAAAAGAAGTTCAATGGGGCTCTACTTTAGATTAGTTGGGTCTAAGTGGTTATTTAGACATTACCTAATGGAAGATTAAACACACACACACACACACAAAAACTTGATTTTGTTGCTAGGGTCTACAATTAAGATGCTCAGCTCAGTGTATTAGATATTCTGGATGTTAAATATATATATATATATATACCCACTGGTTCCTAAGCTGTAATGGTGGCATTTAAGGCGCTTTGGCCAGGGACAGACTTATTTATAACCTTATAGAACGATCCACTAGCCCTAATCTTTTGATATTTAATTGAATTGAGCAGCCAGCAAGTGGTGGGTGGGACTAGGGCATGTTTAATTAAAAGCAGTAGTGTTTTTTCACCTTTCCTTATTGGTTATTTTGTACCGCAACTTTTGCCCTTTCATTTAATTTAATAATCATAATAACCTTATATCTACTCTTAATAGTAAGTAATACTCACCATTTTTTTTTTCTTTTTAAGTAATATTAATACTTAATAATAATTGCCTGGAATCATAACTACTTTTTTTGTACTTCTCCCAAATAAATAGGTATTTGTGCGTTTTAAACTTTTTTTTCGTTGATAAATTAAAAAAAAAAAAAAATTATAAAATGAGTCATAATTAGTTAATTCAAAGTTGAGTTGGTAAAATAATAAAATGTCTGTAAATATATACATAGATTTTCAATAATGTTAATTAGATATTTTCAAAATAATAATAATAATAATAATTTTAATTAGATTATTCGAATCCGTGAGAAATCCCCACCCCAACCAGGGCGATCCATCCAGCTGGTTCTTTTTAATTCCACCACGACACTCAACCATTTGCTACTGCGGCGGCGGTTGCTCGTTTTCTTTCCTTTCATGTAGTGGTAGTGCCATGCTTACTGCTGGGGGGGGGGGGGGGGGGGGGG
>JAXGGT010000146.1:1816235-1833029 GCA_035583425.1 Marsdenia floribunda | reverse complement strand
TCTCAGCCTGCATAACGAAGAACCCCAAAAAAAAAAAAAAAAAAAAGGAAAAGGATTGTTGTTTTATATCAGATTCTTTTTTTATTTCCTGTGTAAAAAGAAGCTGAAGATGAATTCATGCAGATTCCTTGTTCCCCAGCCCCAGGTTTAGTTTTCTGTTTGGGAGATCACACTCTAAAATCTTTTAAGGTTGCAAGCTAACCCCTCTTCCCACGCCTTTTTTCCTTCTTGGAACTGTATTTTCCTTAAGAGAATGATTTTTTAATTTATAGTAGAACTACCAGGAGGACGAAAGAAGTAAACTTCATCACTTGTTTGTAGACAGCACTGAACTCTTACAATTTTCATAGGTTCTTAGGTAATAATAATAATGATATAAACTAGGAGTACCTGATGCTATAAGAACATCTCTGGAACTCAACATTCTCAATGGCCAAATTTTCAGAAGGAAAATCACACATCCCAATTTTTTCTGGTCCCTGATCAGGCAGTGTCGGACATGGTTGAGGCACCACACTGCTGGTAATACCTTGTATATCAGTACAAGTCCATGGATATTTCTTAGCCTTCTTTGCCATCCCTATGGTCACATTAGAAATGCAGATTCCCGTGAACGGGTCTCCAGAAATCCCCTGCAATCTGGCAGCCATGGAAACATTCTCAGCCACCACGTCCCTGTAGTTGATCCCTTGTATCACTGGCAATGCATTCGGATCGTAGTGACTGTCGGCATGTGACCCATAATTCCCAGTCATCCAAAATGCCCATTTCATGGTGTGCAAATTCATGCCTTTGACATACACGTCTTTCACGTAGCCCCCTCGACCCACTGCAGTCTTGATTCTGATCCCTGATTCTGTGTTGATGGCTGTGATATCCTGAGCTCTTACGTCTTGAATGCCTCCCGACATTTCACTCCCTAATGCAATTGCAGCACTGTAGGGAGAAATGCAAGTTAGCCTTTTGATCACCAGTTGCTTTGTTGGCATGCCGTATGATATACCATATTCATCCCATCCACTTTTCACTGCCACACAGTCGTCTCCAGACACTATGTAGGAATCCTCTATTCTTGTATTTGTGCAAGAATCTGAAAAAGAACAAAAACCCAAGAAAATGTTTACCTACCCAGATATATCATTTTCCATCTATCAAAGACCTAAACTTTCCTTCTGGGAAATATGTATATATATATATATATATAACCAAAAGACTAGTAGTGGCTGTAGAAAGTATATGGCTAACCTGGGTTGATTCCATCTGTGTTTGGAGAAGAAACAGGAGCTGTGATTGTGATACCTTGTATAATTATGTTACTGAAACATCACGGCAAGTAATATATTGTGAGTCCAGTAAATTTACTCGGGGTGGCATGGCAACTGGCAATTGACAATGGCGTCGAAAAAGGGAAGGTAAGAAGTAAAACAAAACTACCTGCTGTAAACAGGGTGGATATTCCATGATGGAGAGTTCACGAGATTAAGATTTGATATCTGGATACTATCAGAATGCATGATTTCAATAATATAGGGTCTAGTGTACTTGAGCTTCTTCCTGTGAAATTGCTGCCACCAGAGAGCACCTTGGCCATCGATGGTGCCATTTTCACCTGAAAAAAAAAAAACAAGTATTATTGAGACGCACTGGCCTTACTTTACTTCAGGACTCAGGGCCATGAAACGATGATGCCGAGCCGAGGGTCAATCAATTTTTACCTGTAATAATTACATCGGTTAGGTTTGTTCCGAAAATGAGACTGATGTACCTTCCTCCGGCGGCATCTCTTCCGTGACCATATGACGGCAAAGGATCAATCACGGGCCAAGTATGTATATCCTGAGCAAGCGGACCCAAGTCATGAGATCATTATTTTATTTAATTAATTAATTGCAGCATTAGTAGAAGAAATTTTTGGGGGAACCTGAGAAGCCAGAAGAACAGCATCCTTGTGAAGATAGAGAGTGAAATGGCTGGTTAGATTGAAGCTGGATGTCAACCATTTCCCAGCAGGAACAAACAGCTGAGCCCCACCGTCTGATGCATACTGACTCAAGTGATTAACCGCCTCCTGAAACGCCCTAGTGTTCAATGTCTTCCCATCTCCAACTCCACCAAACTCTGTTATTGATGCACTGTGACCTCTGCAACTTATGGCTGAGTACTCAAAGGATTCCAGAATCCTTGCTTTCCTGCACTCTACTACTCCTTTAGTAGTTAAACCGTGCACTACTAGCACCAGTAGAACCATCCACATTATTGCCTTCTTCACCTGAAACAACAACAACACTTAAAAAGTTACTTGGAGCCCTCCAAGAAAACTGAAATATCAGGATTGAACAGAACCAGCAAAAAAAAAAAAATCTTACCCGGAAGAAACTAGAGAAGTCTCTCCTCCATAAGGACGCCATTGTTAAGGAAATCGCAGTAGTAGTAGTAGTAATAATAGGTAAAAAATGTGTGTGAAGAAGGATGTCAGGCGACAATGGTGTATATATAGGCATAAGTAGAGGTTACTGCATTTCCAAGCATTCTTGATAAAAAATGAAAAATTGTAATGGGCATTAGATTGAGTTCCGATTCTTTGACATTGACACTACTTTTTTTTTTAACTTCCCAGTAATTTTTTTCAATTTTTGTCACAGTCCATGGTCATCAATTTTGAAGAATTTCTTCTTTAACAAGTTAAAATGTTGGTTTTTGTTTAGAGTGTTGAACATTAAGTCTAATAAGAACAAGAAAATGTAAGTTGAGGAATGAATGTCACATTTTCTTGATCCCTTGGCTATATATGGAAAAGTTTTTTTTTTTTTATTTTTTTTTTCACAAAGAATTACTCCATATAAATTAAGAATTAATACTAATATCAAATCATTACAATTTACAAGAGAGGGCTTCTACTATGATTAGTTTTTGAGGACACTTGGAACAATGAAACTTTTGAATGACGAAAAATTTAAGAAGCATGCCTAGTAAAACTTATCACTAAGAGACTACCTAACTTGGTTTTTTTTTTTTTTTTTTTTTTTTTTTGAAATTTTGAGGTATTTTCTTCTCTAAAATATCTGAACTCATGACTTCTCGATCATATGCAAAAATGTTACCACTGAGCTAATCTTTCTTAACGGAAAAATCATAATCATAATTATAACAACTTTATTTATAAATATAAATAATTATAATGTTAAGTTATATGTAAGTTAATATTTTTTTTAAAAAAAAAAAAATTATATAATGATTATAAATAAAGTGATTATTAATTGATATATGGAGACAAAAAAAAATTGATATATAAATTGATGAGAAGTGATGGGGGCGGGGGGGAAGGGCGGGGAAGAAACAGAAACTGTAGATCTGTGAGTAAATAGGAGGAAGGGTGAAAGTGGGGAGCTGTTTTTGGCGATTTTAGTCGGAAAGGGGTTAGTGGGTCCCACCAATTGAGGATGAACCTTTTTAGTTTTTCCTGGGGAGTTTCGTCCATATTCCCAACCCGTGACTGTGAGTGTGAGCCTCCGCCCTCCCTTACCACTTCCCCTCACCGCACTACTGCCGACCCACTTCACGGGACATCGATTATAATGTGGGCTCCACCTCCTCCTGCATTTTCAACCACTACTTTCTTTTTTCCCTCCTTTTTCATTTTTTTCGTTTTTTACTCATTGCTTTCCATAATTAATATATATATATATATATATATATATATATATTAAAATTTCAATATATATATCCCTAATAATTAAGTAAATGTTTTCCACTCAAAAAAAAAAATGTAAATGTTTCAATTTTTTTTTTTAAAAAAAAAATTTGAATATTAAGTAAGTTATATATATTGTAATTTTAATAGCACTTAGATTTAAATAAATATTTTTATTTAAAGTTTATTTTATAGTTTAAATCAAATTATATGTGGGATCATAATTTAATATAAATTTTAAAAAGTGACTAATTTCTTTTATTAAACATATGGATAGGACATTAACGAGTACACTACAAATTTAAGTACTCAATTATTGAACTATAAATGTACTAATAAAAGAAGTAGCATGTGAAGGGAATTTTTGTGGGGTTGTTGTGTTTCTTGATTTATTTATTTATTTATTTACTTAGATAAAAATGTGGGAAGGTGTAATTCAATTGATAGCAACTTTACTTATAATCCGAAAAGTCATGAGTTCAAGATATGAAAGGGACAAAAATGACTAAATTTCAAGCAAAAAAAAAAAAAAAAACTACCTTCTACCTAACAAGAAGATCAAAACTCAATTAGTAAAAATTTAGGTAGCTTCAAAAAAAAAAAAAATTAGGTCAAAATTTTTTTTATTTAATGTACTAAATATTTTGAATATATCTCAACTATAAACATATTTTAAATTATATTAATATTTAAACTAATTTCTATTCAAATCGAATAAATGCATGTAAATCCTAAATTTTAAACAGCTAAATAAATCAAATCACACAACCCCACTTAAATCCTTGACTACCTCCTACCTAATTAGGCACTTCCACACAAGAATTAGATTAGGAACAGCAGCATGCTCTGTGAGTGGCCAAAAAAGGGTAAGATAGGAAACTTTTACGAGTTTATGGACGAACTGGCACACATTTTTCAATTCTAGGCACTGCAACTTTTAAGTGCATATATACATAATAATCCCACGCACGCACGCACCCGCGCACTTACTAACTAATCTGAGAAGTGAGATCACAGTCACAGTCACAAGTGCTTTTGCTTTGGCCGTCAAATAAAAAGAGAAACCATATATCACATAACTTGAGTCTCACTACCCCTAACCAAATCTAAGTGGATTTGATGCACTCTTCCTTCTTGACAATACATACATACATACATACATAAACAATTAGTTATATCTTCCCCTCGTCAGAAACATCAAAATCAAAATGAAAATCATGCTCTCATCCTGTTCAGAAATTTGATGCCCATCTAAAGAAAGGGAGTTTCAACTCAAGTTTAATCTATAAACAATTCTACCCGGCAAGTCTTGATGCAGCACCCAAAACAAAACACACCTAAACAACAAATATGCTACAAATTGTTCATGTCTTCTGCAAATCTGCCTAGTGTAGCCCCGTGCTGCTTAATTATCTGAACTGACTGTAGAAGTATATCTTGCTGTGCTGAGTATAGCTGACTTTTGCTCTACAGTTATACATGAATGAAAAAATCTTTTTACTTAAATTGAAGGAAAACAATGGTTTTAATTAATCACATTTACTAAACCAAAGTACGCAAGAAAAGAAAACTTTTTTTTTTTTACCGTAGCCTTTAGATTGCAGCAAAGAGTCAGTTCTGCAAATGATCTTTCGATTCTAGACAAGAAACAGTAGGGGGCCTCCTCTCCTATGAACACATTTGTATTTGACTTGAGCATGCTCTGTATATCTTCTGAGATTTTTGGAATCTTATCAAAATCACCGATTTCCAAGGGAATCGTGGTGATCATTGCCCGATATTTGGCACGTGATTTATTCACAATTACCTACAAATTTTCAAGACAACCATCAGTACAATAGAATCTGTTATCTAAATAAAATTTCACCTGATTCCATGAAGCCGAGTATGGGATAACGCTTAATGATACTATTAACCAACAAAAGTTTGATGCAAATAAGAAGGTAAATAATGCCAACTTGCTCATATTTGGAAAATATTACAATGAAAAAGGTGTAAGTCCACTGTAGGTTGTTCACATGAAAGAAATGGTATTGCAATAATTTAACTTTAAGAATCAGAGGTTTCACTATGTTACATGTGAAAACTTTTTAAACCAAATTACAGGCTTGGGAACACACTTCAAGCATTTTGCAAGTAAAAGTCATCTAAATTCATAACAGAAATGGCATTCTAGAGAAATATTCATAGAGAAAGAAAAAACATCGAGGCTTACCTGACTAGAAAACAAAGAATTAGGAACCAATACTGGAAAATTTTCGGTAGTCAACAATGTTGTAGTTGTAAGTCCCATTTCTACAACTTTACCTTCCACAGATCCAGCCTGTTATATATGCAATATGCAAACGAAATAATCTTTAATGCATTTACTTTACATGACCTTCATAGCAATCACAGACCGTAAGAAATATTAATAGTTTGGATTAGGAAAGATATTTTGCATACTTTTATCCTATCTCCTATTGAAAATGGTCCTGAAATCTGTACAGAAAAACCGCTGAGAATATTCCCAAGGACATCTCTAGCAGCAAAAGCAGTAGCAACCCCTGCACGACAAGTATTAATAATAGAAATTAAGATAAAGAATTGAAAAAGAAGCAATTGATGAGCAAAGCTTATTAGGCTCTAAAAGTTTGTATAAAAATAGTGCCAATTGGGACTAACAAGATTCAGAATCAGAATTTACTGATGGACTCATAAAACGGTTCCAAGGGGGAAAGGAAAAGGAAGAGAGAAAAAAAAAAAAAAAAAAAAAATTGAAAAAAAGAAAAGAAGAAGAAGAAAGAGGACAAATCTAACTTCAACTAATTTCAAGTTCAACAAACAAAATTGCCTTCTTTCAGTAATCAATATAGACCCTCTTCTTTTCACAGTGTCATACATTTACCTTATGCCACCATTAGAGATTATTTCCATCATCAGAAACAACAAAAGTTAAACAATTTCATAACTCACCTCCTATGCCTCCTACAGTCAAAATAGATTGAACTGCCACTCCACATGCTTCTGCAAAAGCCATTAAACCAGTAGCAAATAAAACAACAGAAGAGAACTTATCCAAGGTCAGCAATTTATTTCTATCCAGCCCATCCATGCTCTTCATGGCTAAAGCACGGTTAATAACATTAGACTTCCATCGATGCAAAAACCAGACAAGTGAAATAATAACAGCGCCTTTCCAAGCTGGTGCTAAGTACTGTGATGCAATAGTGGATGGTGCTACCATGACCCCCCTGCAGCCAGACATAAACAACAATGCTGAGCATGGCAGGTTGGGATTTAAAACAGCAAAACACAAGAGTCATAATGAAACCCGATAGCACACATACATCTGTGATAATGCCACGAAGGTGATAAGATATCGAACTGGATCCTCTAAAGCACCCCAAAAACTCTTCTCATAAGAAACAGAGCCCCAGAGTGAGCTCCCAGATAAAAAAGTAGCTGGACCCTGCATTGAGTACTTATGTAATCTCCTCAAAATCTTAGGCAGCACTATCCAAGCTAATAATATGCCCACCGAAGTACCAGTAACAGGAACCACTACATCCCTAAGGTATGGATGTGAATCAAGCATTTGTTGAACGTGAGGAGTTACTTCACCAGACATCTCTTTACTCTTCTCCCCTACATAACTCACACCATCTACAATAGATTTCCAAAATTCCTTGACCTTATCCATCCAATCATTCCCACCAAAACTTCCATCAGCTGGAACTGCTGGAACTTCACTTTGTGGGTTGCCATTTTGACCACCGGTGGAAGATGAATATGCCCTATAATTCATCATAGACCCAATTCCACCATGAGGTGCACAGATTCTTGTTCTAGAACAAGACAATCCACGCCCAAATGCAGATACATACTTCCCCCTTATAAATCTATCATCAGAAAGAGAATTAGAACCTTCACGTCCCACAATATTACCCTTGAATTTTGTTGCATACCCAGAATCTCTAGCGAAATAATTTTGATTGAGAAAGGCAGATATAGGTCTCGCATGCATACCACTTTGACTCCTCAACTTTGTAAAAGAAAATAGTGATTTGGAATATCTAATTGCAGCCATCTTTCTCGTTTACAGCATCGAAAAGAAGAAAAAGAGAAAAATCACCGATTTCTCGCAAACCCACCAAACATCGCTCGAAACCAAGAGCTAAAAAACCCGAAATCAACCTTCCCAGAAATGATTCAAAGGCAACATCATAAATAATCAACTTCAATCCAACTCATAGGACAAAAGAATATATATGTATATATATAGAAGATTGATGCTTACTGAGGACATAATGTTTGAATTTACTTTAGTGATATTGCAGCAATATGAAGAATCATCAACGAACCAACACTATTGAAGCGGGAGTGTCGACCAAGAAAGGAGCTGCTTGAGACGGAAGTAGTGTGGGCGGAGACTTCAGCTGTATTCATCCACTGAATTCTCACCTTTGATTAGCATTGATCCGACGGTGACAATGATGTTTGTGCTGGTGCCACGTGAACTTGTTTTAGTAAAGCTATGCACTGGCTCGTGTGTTAAGGTTTTGAATTTGAATTTTTGTTGATATATAAATAAATATTAAAATAATTTTTTTAAAATAGTTTGATACACACTTGATATATTTTGAATTTTTTTTTTATTTATAATATGATTCAGAAATATGACTTTTTTTTTAGAAATTTTAATAAACACTTTTTTTTTTTTTATAACTGTATATGTATTATATAAATGTTACGAAATTAGGTAAGATAATGACAAAAAATCGCAGATCAAAAGAAAGTAAAATAAGATAGAATACACAGATTTTGTGTAAATCCTATACGGGAAAAATCACATGCAAAGATGAAGAAATTCATTATAGTCGAAAATTTTACAAAGGGATTCAACAATAATCATCAAGCTGAAATCGAAAGCTACTAAACTATATATCTGTACGGACTGAAAAATTGATTGGGTGACTCAATCCGTATTGCGGGGCTCCACTATCACCATAGACTCTCAATTTTTCTTCCAAAATAAAATTTTTTATCAAATTGATCCCAGTGGAACTTTTCGAATTGGGTCAAACAAAATTCAAATTACAATCTCTAACAATAAATAATATAATAAAAATAGAGTCAGTAAATGTTTTTTATTTTTCTTTTTTGCTCAAATATATATATATATATATATATATATATATATATTATTTTTGAAAAAACCTCTGGCGGGCAATACTTTTTAGGCTAAAGTGGAAAGAATCACACAAAATAAATGCAACTTTGCTTGCTCGAGGGAAACCATTCGACCAAACCCACCCGCTATGTGCCATCTCGTTCCCATTTCCTCAACCTCAAATTTAGGAATTTCTTTCTTCTTCCTTTTTTTTATTTTTTTAATTTAGATAATTTTGACTAATTAAATTATTTATTTTTAGTTAATAAAGCCTCTTAAATTATTATTTTTTATCAATAAAATATTTTTATTTGAATGCAAATAAATAATACATTGTTATTATTGTTGTTGTTAAGAAAATTTGTTGACTTAAAAAAAAACAAGAGACTAAATTAACTAAAATATCTAAGTTAAAGGACTAGATTGAGTAATTATTCTTTTAGTTTTAATTTTTAAGAAAATATTAATTTTTTTTTTTCAAAACGAAACATCTTTATTTGGACAAGATTTGTACAAAAAATAAATAAATAAAAATGTTAAGATAATTAATATATATATATATATATATAAAATGTATATTTAGTCTTAAATATTTTAGTTGTTTTATAATATTAATTTTACACACATTTTAGTCTTAAAAATGTATATATACTTTTTTCTTAGGTTCCTAACACATTCGATTTTTTTTTTTTTTTTTTTTTTTTTGGTGAGGAATAACACATTAGATTTTGATAAATTAAATTTTGTTTGTTGAGGATATGTAAAAAATATAGAGCTGTTAATGAGTCAAACAATTGATAAACAAAGCTCATCCAAGTTTGTTTATATTTGATTATGATTTGTTTGTTTATTAAACAAATAAACTCAAACAACCATTTAAGCTTGAATATTATTTGAGCGAACTCAAACATTATTAGCAAACATAATCGAGCATTTGTACACAAATTATAATATTTATATATGGTACGAACATTGTTCGTAAACAATTAAACTTGTTTATATTTGATTAATACTCGTTTGTTTATTAGACAAATAAAATCAAACAATTTTTTATACTCAAATATTATTTAAGTGTACTCGAATATTATTCATAAACATAATCAAGTGTTTGT
Source organism: Marsdenia floribunda (assembly GCA_035583425.1). Classification (NCBI taxonomy): domain Eukaryota; kingdom Viridiplantae; phylum Streptophyta; class Magnoliopsida; order Gentianales; family Apocynaceae; genus Marsdenia; species Marsdenia floribunda. Next base: position 1,823,074 of record JAXGGT010000146.1, on the reverse strand, counting down.
AAATAAATTATAATATTTAGAAAAATTGACCGATTTAGTCCTCTAACTATTTTCATTAATTAACATAAGTCCACAATCTTTTTCTTAACCTGTTAAGTTCTACATCTTTTTAAGACCAGTCCAGCCTATTAAGTCCTTCCGGCCAAAAATTTGAATTTTCCGGCCAAAATTCATCACGTGAACGTGCATGGCACGTGATAATTTTTTAAAGGCAAAATCGTCCTTTTGAGTATTATAAAGTTGTGAACTTAGCTATTTTTAACTAATGTTTGATAAAAAAAATATATGATTTACTAAAATCTAAATATATTACGGACCTAAGAATTCAAAAAAATTAAAATTATGACTAATGTTACCAAATAACTAAATATTAAAATTATGACCAACGTTATTAAATAGTTAAATATCTAAAATTAAATACACAGATAATTATTAAAAAAAAAAAAAAAGAAGAAGCATGTTTTCAATATAGTGAACGTCTTACCAGCCTTCGGCACAAGAAAGGGAATTTGCTAGACCCTCTTCTTGTGCTGAAGAGTAAAGATTCTTGATCCTCTTTTTCAAATATTCCTAGTCTTTTTTTTTCAGATTTAACAGAACTTTTTTTATTTTTTTACGAAACATTCTAAGTACAAGAAGTGGTGGACAAATAAAAAAACAAGAGGGAAATTCATTAACTAGAACTTATTGAATGAACTTAAAAAATTAAAATATTTCAATCATATCAATTCTCTCGTACACCCCCACAACGTTATTTAAATAATAAAATTATTATTATTATATCTTTATTATTCTTAAAATAATCTAATTAAGATCAAATCCCGTGGAATCATCTTTACACATTTTTTTAATATATTGTCTAATACATCAATAAAATTAAAATAAATATTAATTTTAAAAATTAACTTTAATTTTTATTAAATCAATATTTATAATTTTTTTACAAAATAATAATTATAATTGCATTAAAATCTTATAAAAAAATAAAAATTATTTTTATCATTAATCTAAAAAATTAAAAGTATTTTAAAATTTTTTATTTTGTAAAAAAGTTATAAATATTAATTTAACGAAAATTAAATAATGTTTTAAAAAATGTCTTAAAATATCTCGCTCTACATCAAACACACACACACACATATATATATATATATATATATATTGTTATTATTATTATTATTTTTTCTTTCCCTCCCCTTTAAAATGGAAAAGTTTCCTAATTAGGAATCCTAAGTATGAGTTGAAAGGGATAATGGGTTTGCTCCCACAATCAAGTTCTTCCTCTTTACATTCCAATTTTGGTAGTTTTTTTTTTATGACTTGGGTAACATGCACATTTTGGGAGAAAGCAGTTTTTATTTTATTCCAAAATTGTCCTCCACCAATTAATTCATCTTTTCTCCTGCTTTAGCTTTGGCTGAGAAGTAGATGATGGTTCTTAATTAAAAAAAAAATATATATTTTTATGTAGATGATTCTTCTTTTTTAATTGTGTGTTTCTGAATTTTATTTTATTTTTGTCGAAAGATAAAATTTAGAGGATTTTTTTATAGCTCTTCCAATATTTAAATGAGGTATTTTCTAAATAATTTCAATCTATATTAACTTGATACACAAAAACTTAAAATGAAACTTTATTATTGAATATTCTTTTTCCCTTTTTTCTCCAAAAAAAGGAAAAAAAAAAAAAAAAAAAGTGTAAAAGCCTCATTTAATTTTTTCTCATTTGTTTTTGCTGCGGTTTCGAACAAGTCAAACAAAGGAAAAACGAACAGAGGCCTCCTGTGGAAAGAATATTCCTGAATTTAGGGGCCTCCTATAAAAACAAAGAAATTCCCAAAGGATACATATGCAATTTAAAGAAAAAGACACGGCCCAAAAAACTAGCAGATCATCGGGGGCACACTCCGAGCCGGAGAGACAAGAGAGTTTGAGGCGAAGACGACGGCGATACCACTCTCTCGCTCCCTCCTTCACTCCTTCTTCACTCTTTGCTCTTCCATTGCAGCACTCTCTTGGCTCCGCTCCTTTCCAACATCCCTCCGCCGTTCCAGTTCAAATGCCCTCTCGTCTCTTCTCCTAATTCATTTTGTGTACAATAATTGTTTTTCTAAGGAGAATATATATATATATATATATATGGTTAATACAATGACTGATGACAAAAGACTGAGCTCCTCCAGTTCCAGATCTCCGGCGGCAATGCCTCACCGGAACAAGACTGCATCTTCACTTCAATCTCAGTCGCAGGCACTGCCTCTAGTTGTCACACTCAACTGCATCGAAGATACAACCCTAGAAACTGAGTGTTTATCGGGTGTCGCCGCCGTCGAGCATGTTTCTCTCAGTCGTCTTGCAGAGTCTCGGATCGAGTCTGCTGTGGCTGTGCTTCTTCACTCCCTTGCTTTCCTCCCACGCGCCGCTCAGAGACGTCTCCGTCCGTGGCAGCTCATCCTTTGCCTTGGTTCCTCTGACCGCGCTGTTGACTCTGCCCTTGCCTCTGATCTTGGCCTTAACCGCCTTGTTCACGTTGATGTCAGCCGCGCCGAGGAGGTTGCGGATACTGTTATGGCACTGTTCCTAGGCTTGCTTCGTCGGACTCACTTGCTTTCTAGGCACGCTCTCTCGGCTTCTGGCTGGCTTGGCTCTGTTCAGCCGCTTTGCCGCGGAATGCGCAGGTGCCGTGGTCTCGTTTTGGGGATCGTTGGTAGATCTGCTTCAGCTAGGTCATTGGCTACTCGGAGCTTGGCTTTCAGAATGAGCGTGCTCTACTTCGACGTTGACGAGGTATGGCAGTCTAACAAACTTTGTATGTTCGAACCTGACCCTGCTAATTTTGCATTTTGACTAATATTAAAGATATGATAATTATCAGAAAAGTTTTGAGCTCCAATAGTACTTTCACTTGAAGCTTAATGGTTCCGTCCAGTGCGACAGTTTGAAATCCTTAATTTTGTATAACTGCTGTTCGGTTGAAACTTTTCCTAGGTCACTTGGTTGCCTTTTCACGATAGACTAATTGTATATACTGAAATTGCACATATTTGTAATTGGAAAACATGGCATCGTAGATGAATTGGCCAAGGCATTGCTCCTTCTGTACCATCTTGATTTAGTCTAACTGTGTTACGTTAGGGATTGCTTTATTGCGTCTTATATTTAGTGATATTTTCTTGTAACTTTCACAGGGAAATGGAAAGATAACGAGATCTTCCATAACATTTCCCCCTGCTGCTAGAAGAATGGATACACTTAATGATTTACTTGCTGCAAGCGACCTTATATCCCTACATTGTGCTCTGACAAATGAAACTGTTCAGATTATAAATGCTGATTGTTTGCAGCACATAAAGCCTGGTATCATTTTGTTAAACATTCATGTCAAATGTTTCTCTGACCAATTTCTGTACTCACTCAATATTGGCTCTTCCACACAGGGGCATTCCTTGTCAATACGGGCAGTACCCAATTATTGGATGATTGTGCTGTGAAACAGCTCTTGATTGATGGTACCATTGCTGGCTGTGCTCTTGATGGCGCTGAAGGACCACAATGGATGGAAGCATGGGTATGATGTAGTGTATTAGGGTATGAGGAATATTTTGAGACCATCTAGTGATTGTGCTGCATTTCTGTTATTTATTATGCTTATTGCAATGGTACTGATAAGAGACACTGTAATTCTTGTTAGTGTCCATTTGTAGCCATAGAAGAGTCCCGATAAAGATGCAATCACAAAGATATCTGAAGTTGTAGTAGTATGCTTATATAATTTTCTGGTAGAATTGTTAAGGAGCATAAGAGGTGCACTTTTTTCAGATTTTATGGCAAAGAGACTCCAAAAGACTCTTTTAACTGAAAAATAGTCAATCTTAGGACTTGTAACTGGATAAAAACGTCTTCATGGTCCATGCTGAGATAGTTGGAATTGTGTCAGCTAAATTGGGATAGGGGTATTAAATGTAACCATTTTAACTCTACGTAATATATTGCATTTGCTTAGGAGTTCTTTTGTAAATTATGTGAATGATGCTTGTTAGCATTATCAAATAATCTTACATTACAGAGATGTTTTAGTATGCATGTAAACTCCAATTGTACTTACTCCCTTCTTTTATGTTTTTTATTTTTTATTTTATTTTTTGCATGATTTAAGGTGAGGGAGATGCCAAATGTTTTGATACTTCCTCGTAGTGCTGACTATAGTGAAGAAGTCTGGATGGAGATAAGGGAGAAGACTATTTCCATTTTACAAGCATTTTTGTTGGATGGCGTAACTCCAAAAGATTCTGTGTCTGATGAAGAAGAGGAAGGTGAGTTAGGTTTTGAAAATCAAGAGCGTGATACACAAAATGCTGGAATTGCATTACAGGGTTCAATTGGCGAAGATCTGACCGAAGATACTCATTTAACTGCTGAAAGTTCACAGAGAAAGACTTCAAACCAGTTGAAGGAATCTCCTGTTTTTCAAAAAAGTACATCAGCCAGATCTGAAGCAAAGCGAAGTAGATCAAGCAAGAAAACCAAAAGAAGGCATGCCCGGCAAAAATCACAGCACAAAGTAGATGATCATTCGAATGTTGAAAGGGAAAGTAGTTCTTATCATGAAGATGATACAGCAATGAGTGGCACAGATCAAGTTTTGAGTTCTAATTCACGCTTTGCTTCTCCTGATGACTTAAGTAGGAAAGAGCCCATTGAATCAATACAGGAATCTTCCGAGAAGTCAAGCATGGAGCTCAGGAAGAAATCTGTTGAGCTGCTGAAAGATGGTTGTATTATTGCTTTACATGCAAGAGATCATCATGCCCTCCATATCTCTAGGCAAAGAGTTAAAGGAGGTGGCTGGTTTCTAGACACAATACCCAACGTGACAAAAAGAGATCCAGCGGCTCAGTTTCTTGTTGTTTTCAGAAGCAAGGTCTGCATGCTTACTTTGTTTGATCATGCACTTCTTGTGAGAAATTAATTTCAAACATACCTATATAAAAATAGCCCAAAATTGGAGATATGAAAAATACCCATTTCTGTGGATACTAAGATATTGTCACCTGAGATCCCTAGAAACAAAGCCAAAGAAGTTCCTCGGGGTATATGATTCCTGCCAAAAGTGCCCATCAAGAAATTTAACTAAGTTCTTGAAAAGCTGATTATTTATTTTTGTGAATTTCATCTTTCCAGGATACAATTGGTCTAAGGTCTTTCACGGCTGGGGGAAAGTTGTTACAGGTACATTATGGTTCTTCCAAAACATCTTGAAAATATATATTTGGAAGCATTCCATGTGCACTACTTTTCTTATATTGCTGAGGTTCCAATTTTGGTAGCTTGGGGATTTTATTATTTCCTTCCATCCCTCAATAAATAGATGGTGTGTGAAATAGAAACAGGATGCTCGTTATTTTGTTTGATGAGGAAGGAGCATTTTTAGTTACTTAAGTTATCAGAAAACTAGTTCAGATTAAGGTGTCACTCAGTCCAGAGCATTAAGATGCCTCTAGAGTTTACTTCACATAATTTTGTTTCAGGCACTTTATGTCTATTATAAAGATATAATATTAGCATATCATGAACAACTACTATGAAAAGTTTCTTTTCTCCAAGTTTTCTTGGGACGGGTGACTTAATACATCAAACTTTAGTCTCTTTCCTTTTCTCTTGTTTATTAGAGGTAGATTGTAATTGAAGCTCTCAGGCATCCACAATCAACCCATTGAATTTTGGCTCTGCCTTGCCTAAGTGGTGGAAATGCTGGGTTGTCCTTCCATTTTAGTTCTTCTCTTTGTATTCTTGAGATCTTCAGACACTATATCAGATTAAATTTGTGAAATCTGACATGTGAAAACTTCAATTCTACTTCATAATTGCAGATCAATAGGAGAATGGAATTTGTGTTTGCTAGTCACAGCTTTGATGTCTGGGAAAGTTGGATGTTTGAAGGATCTTTAGAGGAATGTAGACTAGTAAATTGCAGAAATCCATTGGTGAGTTCTTACCTTTGTTCTATTCGTTATGTTAATGCCTATGTATGATGTCCGTCATCCAGATGTTCAATCTGGGTCTTCAAATATTATAGTTTAAATCATATTCCCTATTTCATCCATCCAAATGTTAGCGAGGACTTTTTCTTATTTTATTATCAAAATTTAAATTACTAACGTATGTAATTCCTTGTGTTGGACAATTTCCCTTCAATTTTCAATTTGCAGGCTGTTCTGGATGTTCGTATTGAAATTCTTGCAGCAGTAGGGGAAGATGGTATAACACGATGGCTTGATTAGTTGGTACATAGTATTTCTATGTTGAGAACTCATTTAACCTGTTCAAAGGAATTTATCTTATTGATGATCTTTATACCTTTAAAAAGAGTTTGTAAGTTGTAAAAAATTCAATTTTTGTACTTAGATCAGAGTTGAGGTGCATCTAGTATTTAACCTTGGGATGAGAGTTTTTGCTGATTGTAGAATATGCTTCTTGTTCGCCAGATATTTGGCTACCTTACTGCTGCTTATTATATTTCTCAAGAAAATTTAATAGAATGTTATACAGTTTTGAGTGAGATTTCTACGTGCCAACACTAAGATTTAGTCTTCAACTGTAGCATAAGGCATCTTCTATTGCAAAGAGATTGAGCATTGGTCAGTTAATGAGTCTTGTAACAGAAGCATTGAATTCTTACATGATCATGACAAGGATTCGTGATTTCTACGCACCAAAATGGATTCAATGATCAACATTTACAAGTTGGTTATTTGTTGTATTTGGATGAACTTGTGTTGTTCAACTAATATATGGTCCTGTTTTGTGTGCATGGGTTTGGAGTGGGGATGGGGAAATCT
>JAXGGT010000146.1:1756414-1797689 GCA_035583425.1 Marsdenia floribunda | reverse complement strand
TTGTTTTTTATTTGTCAACAAATAATTACATCATTCTTTAAAATATTTTTTGACATTACATTATCCTAAATTAGAGTTAAGTATTTATTTTTATTTATGAGGCATATTTACCTTTTACGTATTTAGAATTCATTGACGACTAAAATTGTTATAAGGTGCAAGTCATGCTATTTTACCCTATTGCAAAATATGAATTTATTTAAATACAATTATTGTTGTTTCTTTCCTTTTCTTTTTTTTTTTTTTCAAATTATTGATTTTAATTTGTTTACATGTTTGTATTTAATTGAATTTTATTTTTTATTCTCTATGCGTTTGTAGAAAATATGAATAGGAAAAAGTTTAATATTTATAAAAATATGTTTAATTAAAAAATATAATTGCTTTATATTTTTATGGGTGATGTGCGTTTAAATTTAGATAATACAGAGTTATATTGATTATATATTATTTAAATTCATCATCAGTCATAAATAAAGTTAACTTGTTTATTATTGAATTATTACAAATTCAGATATTTGGTAAAATAATTTAATTGGCTGTGAATTTAAGATATTTAAAATCGTATTATATTTAAAGCTTGGAATAACAAAATATGTGTATTAATATTATTAATATTTTTGTTATATTTTTATTTCTTTAAGTTATTTAGGTGCAATATTTTCTCCATAACTGTAAATTCATTACCAAATAAATCAATATTAGTCAAAATAAATCAACAATTTGTGTAATTATTATTTTTTTCCCCTTGGAAAACTGAAAAAAGGCAACAAAAATAAACTAGTTATGAAATTCAAGCCGGAAAAGAATGTATAGATGGACATGTTACTAGAAAATTAATGTGCATTTATTGATTTTATTTTAATATTTTTATAATTAATGATTCACAATCTATATTTATTAATTATTATTTAATAAAATAAATTTAAATAATATTTTAGTCCACAATATATCAATTTTTGTATTTTTTTAAATAGTATGTTAAAAAAGCATCATAATCTTCTTTAATTGGTTAATATACTCCCCCACTAAGTTCAAAATTACAATAGTTCATAAAAAAAAAAAAAAAAAAACTTATAACATTATAAATTTAAGGTAATAATTATTAATATTTTTTCTTCATTAACTCAATAATTAATGCTTTACAATCACACTTATAAAAACACACGTAAATAAAGCTTTACAATTATATTTTAAAGGACTAAAATAATATATTTTTACTATTTAATAAAAAATAATTAATATCTATCAATTTTTTTTTTTTTTTAATTTACTTATCAAAATTGAGAAAGATTGAGTTTTATTTTATTTTTTTTCACTTAGCATATTAAGAAATGAATATGTATTTATTATTATTTTTCTGTTCATATCCTTTATAATTAATGCTTTACAATTCATAGTTATCAAGAGGATGTATTCTATTGTTTGTGACAAATAAAGAGAGAAAAAAAAAAGAAGTATCATGTAAAATGTATTAAAGAAAAAAGAAAAGTAAAAAAATAACATCTTATTTTTCATAATGTGAAAGTAATTTTCTTTTATTATTGTTATTTTTTTCAAAATAACATATTAAAAAAAGAAAAAAAAGAAAAAAAAGAAGGGAGTAGGAGTAATAGGTATTAGGTATTAAAATAGACATGTAAATTTGTTTATTTGAAGGGTTAATTAAACTTTGGTCCCATTTGGTTTCGGGACTTCATTCATAGCCCTATAGATTTTAAAATTTTCATTTCTGCCTCTAATACTTTTTTTTTTTTTTTTTGTGAAGAGGGTGAAAGCGTGGGTGTGGATGCATTCGAACACTTTATCCGTCAAATCTTCCCTTATCCATTATCCGTCAAAGCCCTTATTATTTTCGGACTTTTACACAAATGCCACTATCACCCGATTCTTACATTCGTGGCAGCTTCGTAAATCCACACAACAAGAAGCCTGGTTATAGAGGGACTCCCCCTTGAAACACTGCTCTGTACAGAGTAACCCAATCCTTCTGAGCATAGCTCAACTCCAATGGCGTCGTCGCTTTCGCTTTTGCACTCCACAGCTTCTTCATTTTGCAGCCAATTTCCGGTGCATTCTGTGAGGTTACCTTCCGGTAATGTCAGAGCTCCATCTGTTGGCCTATCGGTGAAGGCTACCTCCGGGGCAGCGCTAGTAGAGAAAACTGAAGCCGAGAAGGTTAATCGTCTGAAGAGCAGATACCTAGAAAAGATTGTCCCTCTGCTTAAAGAAGAGTTCAATTACTCTAACATACATCAGGTAGCTTTTCATTCTCAAATAATTTCCCGCCGTGTTGTTTTACCTAGTTGTGGTCAATGCTTTTGAATTTTGGTTCTTTTGTTACTGTCTATTATGTGCCACAGTAACTGAACTCTTACATTTGAAACTCAAGATATTTTGAAGTGAGAATTAACACTTCTGTAGGTTTTTCAATTTTATGTTCTTGTTGAGAAGATATTGAATTAGAGTGACAGAACTTGTCTCTGGGGATAGTATGAGATTGTTTATTGGTTCAGGGAATGTTACTTGTTGACCATTTTATGCTTGATAGGATAACCTGTTCTTTCTTTGTGAGGAAACAGTGAATTGAAGAAGGTTTGTTATTCTATTGTTAACTGAAGAAGCTTCTTTATATCTATATTATATAAGATGCCAGGACGTTCTTCTATATATAAGGTTTGTGCATTGTGATTTTTTGAGTTAGGCATTTGCTGGTTCTTAATTAGCTGAGTTCTTCATATGATACGTTTTGTAGGTTCCGAAGATTGAAAAGATTGTTGTGAATTGTGGTATTGGAGATGCTGCTCAGAATGCAAAGGGTTTGGATGCAGCTTTGAACGACTTAGCTCTTATTACAGGACAAAGGCCAGTGAAAACAAGAGCAAAGAAAGCTATTGCCACCTTCAAAATAAGAGAAGATCAACCTCTTGGAATTGCTGTCACTCTCAGGGGAAATGTGAGTCTTTTACTATTTGTTACCTTGTGCTAGAAGGCTGTTTACTTAAGTTCACATATTTACCTTTTCTTGAATGTGCTTTACATGTAGAGAGTAAATTATCCAAACATATAATGGTTGAGTAATTGAATGATGATTCGAATGACATGTATGCATTTTATGATTCTTAAGGTATTTAGTTTGTCTCACTAGTAATTTTTTTCTACATTCACTACCCACACTACTAGGAAGAAAGGCTCACCATATTCATTGGCTCTAAAGGCAGCACATACTAAAACTCTTTCTTGTTCTGGTCATTGATCAACAGAAAATGTGGATGGTGGCCTCCACTTGTCAACTTCTTGTTGGTAGCAATCTGATTTCCATGGGTCAATGTCTTTTTTCCTGTCAAAAGCTAGTTTATTATGAAATTGGTGTATTCCTTTAGTTACATTCTGTTTAAATTGGTTGTTCATCTTTGCACTGGAATGCCGAAGTTTTATGATGAAAGGGAGATATTGTTTTTGGTGGTTGCTTGTAATGAAGCAGTACGTGCAATGAGTGCTGCCACTGTCCTTGTCCTAACAATCAATTGTATGCAACTATTATTTCTATCCACTCTCTGCATCTCTATATGCAATCATTAAAAGATACTCGTATGCAAATTCTTCTGACTACTGTAGCTTCATATTAACATGAGGTTTTAAGACAGCCCTTAAACTAAAGATGTTTCCCTTACACTTAAGACAGTCCCAGATGGTACAGCGTATAACACATCTTTATTTGTGAAACCTAATATATGATTCTATTATTTTACCTACTGGTATCTACTGCTTATACATGTGGCCATCAAATGACTTACATTTGAAATACAACAATTGCTATTAGATTGCATAATTCTGAGTATAGGGTCCTCCTATACCTAAAGAATCTAATGATTTACATAACCGTTAAATAGAATGATTCCTTTCTCTCTTTGATTTAATTAGATGTTATTATATTTACTTGTAAATTTTTTCCCATGATTGACCTCAATGGTGTTTGCTATTGTGGACTTGAAAATGTGGATTTTTTTATCTAAGTTTGCTAGTCCAGCAGAGTACCAGAATCTGAAAAATGAAATAGTATTTTTTTTTTTTTTTTTTAAAATATAAACTTGATATCAATTATAATTTAGTTCATTCAAGACCTTTGAGTTAAAATGACGATTATATATCTCTTAAGAACTGAAAATTTGTCTCGGTAATCTTCTTGATCAGACATTAATGTTTGAGTGATATCTGGTGGTATACCTTTGTATTTGCACTAATCAGTTCTTGCTCATTGCAGGTTATGTATGCATTTCTTGACAGACTAATTAATCTGGGACTTCCTAGAACAAGGGATTTTCAAGGTGTGAGCCCAAATAGCTTTGATGGACATGGGAACTACAGCATTGGGTTCCGTGATCAGAGTGTATTCCCTGAACTAAGTGCTGATATTCTTGGCAAGCCTAGGGGGATGGACGTTTGCATAACAACAACAGCTGATACAGATAACGAAGCACAGAAACTATTGGCTCTCATGGGTATGCCTTTCAGAGAAGGTGGCGGCTCCTCAACAATTATGCGGAAGAAAAAGCTTAAAGCTCACCATTTTGACTCAAAATCGAAGCAAAGATCCAGAAGATGATTCTTCTTGGAGCTGCTTGTATTATATCTTGCTGCCATTGCATTTAGTTCTATTACTTCTTTAAATTCTGGCACAGGACTCGGCCAAAGAGCCAATTCATATTTATAATTTTTTGAAAGATTCCTATTAAACTCACCAACTTGATTTGGCATACTTTGCCGGTCAAGGCACACAGTCAAAAAGCATGCCATATGCACAATTGCATGGCCTTATCCCGTCGAACCCGAAACTGTCAGATGTCACGGGACTAAGGCTCTCACAAGTGGATTATAAACATTTTTTTTTTTTTTTTTTTTGGTCTTTTCAAACAAAGGATATGTTAAAATTTTTATTGTTAATTTCTATTTAATTTTTTTTAAAAAAATGTTAATTTATAATTTTATCAATGAGAACATATATTTTAAAAAATATATAATAAGTTTTCTAAAAATGCTTAACTTACGAAATCTTATAGGAAAATTTACCGGTTTAGTCCTGTAATTATTTATTTTTCTTTAACAAGATTTTATAATTTTTTTCTTATTTTAATTAGTCCAATAATAATTTTTATTCACTTAAATTAGTCCTTTAGACCAAATTTTTTCAAATTTTTCAGTGCCTAGGCTGACGTAGATAATAATTGAGGGGTATTTTCGGTAGTTCAAATTCTAAAAAATGTGAGAAATGAAATTGATGGAAATTTTTCACTCATCCAATTATAGGGCTTTTTTTTGATTGAAAAATTAAAATTTTAACTGCAAATTTGGACAGCAGTCAAAAATTTGCCCAAATTGGCAGTGAAAATTTTATTTTTTTACTAAAAAAAGAAGTCCTACAATTAAAAGTGTAAAAATTTTCCCTTTATTTCATTTTCCATGTTTTTCATAATTGAAACTACCGAAAATGTCCCATCAATTTTTTTCCATGTCGGCTGAGCACCGGAGCAACGAATAAAAATTTAGCCTGAAGGATTAATTTTAGTAAACGAAAATTGTTACATGACTAATTAAAGTAATAAAAAAGTTATAGGATCTTGTCAGAGAAATATAAATAGTTATAGGACTGAACCGGTAAATTTTCCAAATCTTATATAATTAAATAAATTGAATCGTTATCATTTTTTTTTTAAAATTATCGATAAAATTTTTAACAATACCTTTCAAATTGAGATTTTTAAAATATATAATGCTGTTATATTTAAATCTTATATTATATTTAAATATACAAAAGAAATATCGAAATTATTATTTTTTATTTATTTTTGATAATACCTAATAATAAACAAAGGAATTTAATGTTTATAATTATACAAATTTTAAAGAATAACATTAATATATATATATACACGATAAACATTATCATTTTTCATTGTCTTTGAAGAATAAAATTCTCATTATTATAATTATAATTATATATATATATATATATTTGGTTTTAAAATTCTATGATCAAATAGGAATTTTAAAGATATGATAATAAGAATTTTTATTTTGAAAAGTAAGGATGTAAATTGATAAATATTTATTCATTAGCATTAAATTAAAAGTAATATCTTATCGAATAGTTAAGTAATAATATAATATAAATTATCAAAAAAAAAAAAAGAAGTAATAATATAATATAAGATTTAAGTGTATAAAAATTATATGTGTATATATTTTAAAAAATTTAATTGGATAATTTATAAAATTTTTGTTAAATAAGGATAAGGATCAAATCTAAAAAAAATCGTAAATTTTAAAGTATGTTTATTAAAAATTTTATTGTTTAATTAAACAAAATTTAAATTTTAATATATATATACATTGAGGAGAATTTAAAAATATATTTATTAATAATTTAAATATAATTAAAATAAAATTAAAAAATTGTATTTTTATTTATTTATTTTTTGTTTTAACTTAAAAGCCCCCGAACAGGAAGCTTACTGCTAACATCGTCCTTAACGAATGAATGATCAATGATAAGAATAAGAAGTCTCCGAAAGTAAGCATTCTCATCATCTTCATACTCCATACTTCTTCATAGTAATAGCATATACATTTATTTATTTATTTAAATTTCTTCATACTTTCTTCTTCACAATCGTGGCTTTGATTATCGGTAGATTTTAACCGACCAATATTTATCATTTACTGTATTCACTTCATTGGTAAGAACGAACAAAAACTTGAAAATTTTTTAATGTCCTTTTCCGAAATATATATATAAGATGTTTGTATATCAACAAACACTTGTAGCTACCGTACCTATGGCAAAACCCTCTATCATCAGAGCTGAGCAACCGTTGGCTCCGGATCTACCCATTGATCGTGCTATTGCCAGAAGCTCGTCCTCCTATCGCCGTCGTGACCTTGTATTTGTTGTCAATCCTCGGGGTAACTTTGATGAATTTACTTATTTGTGTGTTTATTTATTTATTTAAGAATCTCGGTTGGTGAATTTGAATTGGAACGGGCAGGAGCTAATGGACGGGCGGGTGAGCAATGGAAGAAATTACTGCCTCACCTTAGGTCTACCCTCGGCTCTGAATGCAATGTGAGTTTATTTGGAAATTACATCTACCCCTTTTTTTTTTTTTTTTTTAATTTAAAAAATTTTAATCTTTATTGATCCATATAACTCATTTGACGGTCCAAGACTCCAAGCAAGCGTTTTTCCAGTTAAGTTACTGAAATTGAATTCGTTGGAAGTTACAGCACACAGCTACTTTGTTGAACTTACCTAAATTCCATGAGATAATCCTGTTGGGTAGGTGCTATTAGTGTATGAATGTACTTGATTGTTCAAGGATGTTACTTGTGTGGTTTGCAAAGCAAACACTTGTAATGTTTGATGCTGCACCATGATTTAATGTTTAGTCAGTTAGTGATTCTATACTACCGTCAATCATGTGTTCATTGTGTTTCTTTATTTTTCTTGGTTCTGGACCTCGTAGCTACTTCTTGTAAGTTTTTCCATGGACCTTAGATGCACTAATTTGCTTGTTTATTATGTCTGTAGATATGCGAATCATTCACTTCAGGTCCTTGTCATGCTATTGACATAACTCGAGAGGTAAGTATCATGGAACATGTGTTTAACCTCAACTAGTCTAAGGTACTTGGTGCTTAATGTTCAACTCAATCGCCAGGCAATTCGGGAGGGTGCTGATGCTGTGGTTGCTGTTGGAGGTGATGGAACTCTTCATGAGGTGCATGTTCATCCACTTTTCAAAAATAATAATCTAGTTTCATCACTCCAGGCCTCCAGTTTTGTCATTCTTCTTATTCTAAAAAGAAAGAGGCAGATGCATTTTGGCTATTTCATTTCCGTGTTTCCACCAAAATGTCCATTAAATCAAGCTTGAAGTAATTAGGCATCCAAATGGTTTTGGTAGTTTTTCTTTTTCATTGGTACTTGATCTACTTGATTATTAATTTCGTTGATCAATATATTTAGGAGTGTTTTGTCTTTTTGTTTTTTACCCTGGTGTAAGAACATAGATGCATTCTAAGCGGGAGATTTCATGCAGGCTTCTTTAAGAAAGGATAGTATATCCTGTATGCCTTGAAAGTATTTCATCTCATGCTGCTACTGAATAACCGGAAAATGCTTTGCCCATAACCTGGACCAGCACTAATCAGTTCTGCGAGTTTGAATTTCTGGAACCAGTTGTGTCAGTGCAGGCATATTGCCTTTTATAACTTTCCAGTAGGAAGAGGCACCCTCTCTAGTCTCTTCTCTGCTCATGTGAATTGAAATACATTTCTTTACTGTATCTTACATGTTGTAGGTTGTCAATGGCTTCTTCTGGGGTGGAAAACCGGTTTCTTGCAATGATCCCAAACCTAGCCACACCACTGCACTTGGGGTAAGTGATCATCAACATTGCAAAATCAACTCTTTTATGGACTTCTAACTACAAGGTCAGTTCACATACTATTAGGCAGCGTGGACTGCTTGGCAGCATTTATAAGAGGTAAATATGATCTGTTATATCTTTTCTACAGCTTATTCCTTTAGGGACTGGATCTGATTTTGCAAGGACATTTGGCTGGTAAGCAGTTTGTTCTACTGCTGCTCCTGTACCAAATGGCTTTAAGATTTTAGTTTTTTCTTCCGGAAATCTTGAAAATTATCTGCAAATTTTATTCTTCCTTTCTGATGAATTGAACAGGAAAAATGATCCTTATGATGCAGTTGAACGTATTGCTAAGGGTAATATCTCTGAAAAATTTAGATGACTTGGACAAAAATTTAGATCTTCAAATTTTAGTGGCTCGTTTATCCTTTTCTTTCTCTTTTCTTCCTGAATTTGTATGCTAATTTTTTTGCAGGGCCGAGATCTCGGATTGATGTTGGTGTTATTGATGGAGAAGAAGGGGAGCCCCATTACTTCATAAATGTTGCTGACATTCATCTGTAAGGACGATTTCTGGAGAAAATATTGAACAAGCTTTTCTTCTGTTGGTCTTATTGTAAAGGAGAGTCTCATTGTTGCCGTTAAAATTTTTTGGCAGAAGTGCCAAGGCAGGTTATTATGCATCAAGATACAAGAAATTTGGAAATTTGTGTTATGTTATTGGCGCTTTACAAGCCTTTTTTGGGCATCATGACCGGGATATTAAGATTAAGGTTTGTGAATCACAGTGTTTCTCTGGGGTGTGTATAATATGTATATATTTTGTTAATTATATCACAATATATAGGAATCTCTCTTCTTTTCTGCCTTTGATTTTGTTCTCACATAAAGTAGTTAATCTCTTTTCCCTAATAATTTATATTTTGATTGATCCAGGTAGATGGAGGGGAATGGGAATTATGTTCCCAGGTAACAGCTCTTTGCGTTGGAAATGCTAAATATTTTGGTGGTGGGATGAAGATCACACCAAATGCACACCCGACTAGTGGGAGGTTTGAGGTTGAATGATTGCATCTTGATACATTATCTTATAGGGGGATAAGTTTTCCCATTTCATTCATTGAAAAAAAAAAAAAAAAAAAAGGTTTCTCATTTCAATGGCATGGCAGCTAAGGTAGAATTTCTGGTGCAACTTCTTGCGCAGGTGGTTATCCTTCAGGGTTTCAAATGGTATGATTTCATTGTTAAACTGCATAAGCTGTATAATGGAACACACCTATCGGTGAAAAACGTAATTGCTAGAAGGTTTGTTCTTTCTATACCATCTAAGCTGTTCGTCTTCTTCTGATGCAATATTATTTCTGTTCACCATTCTAGATATTTTTCGAAGGACCGTTGTTGGCCTATACTGAGAAAATTATTCCCTCTTGTAGTGCAAGTTCCGTTGAAATTGAAGAAATTGTTAGAAGCGACAGTATTTATATCCAGTCTGATGGGGAATATCTGGGCTTCCTACCAAGGAAGTTTCGCATTTTGCCGGGTGCTATTGAGATGATAATCTAATGCGAAGCTGAAGAGTGTTATTGGATGAGGATGTAGATTTCAGCTTAAACTGAAAACCCCCACTTTGCCATCCTGCTGCTAAGTTCCGGTTTTGCATCTTGTGTGACATTTTGAGACGAATAAAGCTGTGAATAACACCAGGCAATTTGATCGACAAGATTCCCATGGACTCTCTTATGGGTTTGGAGTTCTTCAAGGATTTTGAGAAATAAGGAATCATTTTGGGATGGGTGCTTTCTCTTTTGGGCTTGTACTCTTGTATCAATCAATCTTGCGTTTCCCAAAGGTCCTGAATGGGACATGTAACACTGGTTGAAGGTCTAGTTGAATCTCATTGTGTCATTTTTATGGCCCTCACATCCGTGTTGAGAAATCTATTAAAATCCTCTCTGCCACAGGAATTTATTCCATGAGGGCCAAAATATTAACAGTAAAATTAATCGCCAAATGCCAAGTATTCGCCAGCCAACAAAACAAAGAAATGAATTTTTAAGGCTAGATTTTTCTTCTTCTTCTTCATTTTTTTTTCCCCTTTTTGAGGCAAAGATCCCCGAACCCCCATGGCAAGCCCGTTGTGCTGTACTAAAATCGCCCCCAAATCATTTTCCGATCACCGTCCCCTTAATTTCCAGTCTAATTTTGGGACAAAGGCATTCAAAACAAACTGTAAACTCAAGAACCCATCCGATTCTTCAGCGTCATCGTCTACTCAAGATTCTCAACCTGAAAATTTGCTGCTGAAGGCGGCATGGTATGGTTCCGAACTTCTTGGTATTGCCGCATCTTATATTCGTTCCCCGAAAAATGTCGGGTCTCCGCAGGAAACGCCCGAGCTTGCTTTGGACGGTTCTGGAGTAATTGATCGAGCTGCCGTAGTGGAAACCATTAAAGGGGATTTTCAAAGGTCTTACTTTGTGACAGGTTTTTCACCGGAGCACTCTCTCTGAGACTGATGTCCTTCTTTCGGGACTATTCTTGTAGTAAAATTAAAAAGTGGCTATACTGAATTGTTTTATGTTTGTTTGCAGGAAACCTGACCCTGGATGCATATGAAGAAAACTGTGAATTTGCAGATCCAGCAGGTTCATTCAGAGGTTTGCGCCGATTCAAAAGGAATTGCTCTAATTTTGGGTCCCTTCTTGAGAAGTCAAGTATGAATCTTATGAACTGGGAAGATTCTGAGGTATGTATCACTAGGCATTTCTGCGGGCGGAATTGATTTTCCGTTGGACTTGTTTTAAAGCGCTTGTTATTGATTTATTATATGTATTTCTTTTTCTTCATGGCATCAAATTTGTGCTTGATGCAGGAAAAAGCCATTGGGCATTGGCGTTTCAGCTGCACTCTGTCATTTCCATGGAAGCCCATTCTTTCAGGTAAAGAATGTAAAAAAGCACTCTCACACCTTATCAACGCAGTCAGGGCCTCCGAGTTTTTTCCATTTCTTTGGCTTCTCTATAAATTTAAATCAAGAAAGGTGGAATCAATATGTTACAATCATAAGTCACAACTTACCCTTGCATTTGCATATTCTTCATGTGAGAAACAATCCCTTTCTGGATTATGTTGCAGCTACTGGTTACACAGAATATTATTTCGATGAGCAATCAGGGAAAGTATGCAGGTAATTAATTTATCGGATGGATTCATTCCTCTGCTTCATAGATAGTGTATATGGTATCATCATCATCATCTGTTGTGGGATCTTACAGGCATGTGGAACACTGGAATGTTCCCAAAATGGCTTTGCTGAAGCAAATTCTGAGGCCTAGCAGAGGATTCTGGCAGAGTTGAGCAAATAACAGGTGATGCTGTTGAATGGAAAGTGGGAACACTCGCTCGTGACTTCACTATTCGGGCCTAGAGCACTGGTAGTTAGGGAAAAAGGGGTACTAGGCATAGTTGCTTTCTCGGCACAGCTCATGTACTAGTGTGAGTATAAAAAAGAATGACAAAAAGGTTATAGAACTTCAAAAATTTCTTCGGGAGTTTGCTGAAATGCTCCAATACCCAAATGACAGCAGACTTTGGAGAAATTAAATGGCAGTTTTGTTTGCATTTCCAATGGACAGAACTAGAATATGATATTACATTGGAGAGAATGGAGATAGATCAATCAGAACAAAAAAAAAAAAATCTTCACAAGAGAACTATTATTCCAGCTTCCCACACTGCTCCCGTCTCTCATCTCAAGCAAAGAATTCATCTACCTATGTATGTAATCAGGTATTAAGTTTCGCCTTTACATTTGGGAGATTTACCACTAACAACCAACGAACGTATGGCAAAAAACAAAAAATAAATGTTATTATGAAGCAATTGAAGTAACCCCCCACCAACCCTCCCTTACAATTCCACGACTTCACCTTCTCTGCATTCACCCACATCAACCACCAGTGTACCTTTCTTCTTCGATGGCAAAACTCTGCAGCAGTTTCTTCTTCGACCCTGTTCAAAAGTTTTCAAATGTGCAGGAAAATAATAATAATAATAATAGTAGAAGTAAGAAAGAAATATACCATCGATCCATGCATTACCTTATCCCAGAGGAATGGATCCGGCTTCTTGAAAACTTGGACTTTGTGAATAGTAGAAGGATTAGGCATCTTCCAGGGACACTTGTGTTGTTGATTCCGGTAGTAAAGGTATTGGGTGGCTGTGTCATTGCTGCTGTTGTTGATGGGATTGAGGAGGGCATTGGAGAAAGTATAGACAAAGGGTCTCTGGCAATTATTTTTGTGTAGGTTTCGGGTGTTGAAGGTGAAGCCAGTGTCATCAGCATTTCGGTACCAATTGAGGAAGGTTCTTACGGGGATCTCCATCTCCCTGGGGTTGAGAATACCTCGAACGATTTGAACAGAGTAGCCCCAGGAGACGGAGATGGTCCAGCGTCTGCGCTTGTCATAGCAAATGGACTGCTGCATGAGCGCGGCGGAGTCCAACTTCATGGGCAGCTGGAGGCGTTGTAGCGCCTTAACTTGGTTTACGTGAGGGAATATGGGTTGAATCACGTCCAGATGGTGAAGTGAGACTAAAGGTGCCACTGGATGTGCTGCCAACAGCCCAAATACGTTCCCAAACAAGTCCATCTGTTCCACATAAACCATACATACTCTTATCAAATCACCTATTTATTTATTCAATTGATGAATATAATTAGTTATAAAATATTATGTTAAAAAGATTTTTTTTTTTTTTTTTTTTATAGAAAAATAATTATAAATGTTATTATTCAAGGAAGAGAGTATTCATTTATTATGTGCCAACAAAACACATGAAAATGTTACATTTCATAAAAGTTTTTCACACATCATTCATAACCCACAGTCTACGTGTTTGATCCATAATCTACATCCTGAGGTTGGCTACCTAAGTTCTGTTTCCTGTAATTAATGTGTGTGTGTGTGTTTTTTTTTTTTTTTTAAAGAGTAAATATTATTTTATTTTTAATCTTAGTCTCATACATGATAAAAAGTTCTATTTCAAAATAAAAAAAAGTAATAATTTTGAATATTATTCAAATTCATGACTATTAATTAATTGAAAATTGCATATCAACCGAGAAAAAAAAAAGAAAAAGAAAGGAGTATTGTATTCTTAATTGAGGGGGAGTGGAGCACTGAGGCACGGAATTTATTATTATTAATATTATTTAGAACCAAACACATGTGGCGTTTTCTTCCATTCATGAGGAGGCGGCAGCCGGCAGAACCACAGTTGGTTCACCAGAATAGATTTTCCAACAACTACGTGCAAGAAAGAAAGAAGGTGTGTTGTTGTGGGGGGTAATTGAAGCTTCATTTTCATGTATAACGATTACCATATACGTACAGAGGCAACAGAAGATGATAAATTATTGAAGAATCCATGGAGTTTTCTAGAATGATATAGACCCATCTAAATGTGGTTATTCCACCACCTACCTTCCTCTACGAGGATAGTTACACACACACACATATATATATATATATAATTTTATATATTTTTTAAATAACCAATTATATATATATATATATATATATATATATATATCATATCTTAATTAGTGAAAATAATTCATCTAACAAAATTTTTATATTTTCATCTAAAATAATAATAAAGAAGTAATTAATACTAACTCAAATTTATATATAAATTAGTAAGTTAAAATGTTGTTGTAAAACATGAGTTTGACTGTTATTTATTTATATTTGAAGGGATAGGATAGGTTTTACGATCGGTTGGGTTTTCATTTCATATGAATAAAGCAGATATAAGGATAAATGTAAAAATAAAGATTCTTATAATATGTGTAGATTTAATTAAATGTTAATTATAGTTGCTATTTGGAGCTTAACAAAATTTCTTTATATATAATTATAAATAATTACTATTATTATTTTTTATTAAATAATGATTAATTAATTATTAGTTTTTTGTAACACACTCAAACATAAGACTTTCCATAATACTTCAATTATTCAGTTGAGAAGCAACGGCGTACATATTTTCAGTTAGGAGGACGGATTGTATATATAGAGTAGAAAATAGTGATATTAATGCTTCAATTTACCAAGAAACTAACCCATTTAAAGATCCATATATATATATATATATATAAGGCATGAATGTGTTTGAATTTTGAAGAAAAATCCAAACAGAAGGAAGACTTTTTCTTTTAAAAGAATTGGAATTAATAAGAAAGAAATAAAGAGGAGCAAAAGTCATGGGTGGGAGAGAAGGAAAATAATTAAAAGTTAAACCTGGTGAAATCCCATCTCCTGTGTAAGGGGGACGCCAAGTTCAGCCATACAGGCCTGGATTCTGTCATCGGAGCCATACAATTGAGGGTACCGCTGCATGCACCTGTCTTGCATTTTCTCCAGAGCTTTCGCCAACGGGTAACTAATGGCAATACCCCCTCCTCCATAAGCCATGTTATACGAAAACCTGATATTCTGGACATGACTTTCCGATGTGCTCCCAATGTAATAAAACTGGGTATGGTCATACTTCCTCAATACCCTAACTAGATTATCCGGAACGAAGAAGGTATCATCATCCCCCATCACAATCCATCTCACATCCTCCAAACCAAGCCTGACAGTTTCGGACACTATCCGCGACAAACGTACGGCAGATCGATCGCCCTTCTTATTCGTGTACAGGAATTTTGAAGTATCACTCGAGACCTTCAATGGCGGAATCGAATTATCATCGACGTCGTTTCCTACGGTAGTACTAGTACTAGTATTACTCTTATCGAGCCATACGAAACCTCTCATTTCTTCGGGCCTCCACCACGTCTTAATGTAATTTTTCCTGTTCCCCCAGAGATTCGCAGAAGCCGCGATCCCGAACACAATGTGATGGAGCTGCGTTTTTTGCTCTGGAATCGTCATGGAATCTCGCGCTACTGCAGGATTAATTAGTAGGGGAGCAGCTATCTGATCATTCTGATGAGGCGTCGGGTTTCTATTACCAGTGGGAGTAAGATCTAGAATTTGAATATTAGCGTTCTGCTGGTTGTAGATTTGGGAAGGGTATATCAGTTTGAGTGAGTAAACGATGTATGTGATAAAGAAGAAAATCATAAAGTATACAACCAACTTGGTGAGAGGTCTCACGGAAGAAGTAGAATTCTTCTTCGTTGCTGCAGCCTGAAGAAAAATGCCATTGGAATCTGCAGCTTTCATCTTCTTTTATTGGGAATTTTTCTTTTTGCGGGAAGGGAACTGGGAAAGAAGAAGAAGAAGACAAGGTTTTTGGAGTAAATGCAAGTGAAGTCTGGTTCATAAGAACATACACAACACCCCAAAGAAAGGAGTTATATAAATTATGAAAAGATGACCACATTTCATGGTTTGCTTTTGAAGTTGCGATTACTACTGATATTACTTTGTGGGATAAATTGTCTATTTAATCCCTTAAATTTATGTTTTAATATGTTATAATTCCTCATGTTTAACTTTGTCTAAAGTAATCCCTTAAGAATTTTCGAATTAACCAAAGTGATCCTTTGACCGTTAACATCCAAATATTCCGTTAACTTCTTTTGCTAAAATACCAATTTAGTCCCTTAAGTTTATGTTTGTTATATTCTGGTCCCTCATATTTAATTTTTTTTCCAAAGTAATCCCTTAAGAATTTTTAAATTAATCAAAGTGGTCATTTGACCGTTAACATCCAAATATTCTGTTAACTTCCTTTGCCCATACTTTTTGAGAGGCGGTATTTTTGTACTTTTACACCCCCTCTATCCATTAAAAAATTAGTTTTTATTTTTTCATTTTAATTTTTTTTCCTCTTTAATTTTAAACAAAAACCTAAACCAAAACCCATCAAGATTTCTTCCTCATTCATATTCTTTCCCTTCTCTACGATTCTTGCTACTTTCTTCCTTCCGCATTTTGAATAAAAAATTGAAGAGCCGAAGGGGAGTATGAGAAATCGAAGATCGAAAGGAAAAAATCCACGTTGATACTCCCCTTCTAAAATTTAATGATTGTTTTGATATTAATGGTCTTAATCCTGTGGGTTGTTGCCATTAAATCAATTTTTTTATTTCTAAAGATAAACAAAACTTGCGTTTTGTTATAAAAAAAATCATTCATAGGATTAATGGCAACAACCCACAGGATCATTTTTTGGCTCTATTGGAGTTGTAAATGTGGATTGTTTTAGTTTGTTGAAGTAGAGGTTGAAGTTAGTAGTGAATTTTTTTTTTGGTAAATGCAGGTAGTAAAAGGATTAATTTTGATGGGTTTGAGTTAGGATTTTTGTTCAAAATTATATATATATATATATATATATATAGACTAATTTTTAAATGGTATAGAGGGGTGTAAAAGGACAAAAATACCCCCTCTCAAAAAGCATGTGCAAAGGAAGTTAACGGAATATTTGAATGTTAACGAATCAAAGAACCACTTTGATTAATTCGAAAATTCTTGGGGGACTACTTAGGATAAAATTAAATATGAGGGACCATAATAGATCAACATAAATTTAAGGGACTAAATTGACTATTTATCAAAAGAAGTTAACGGAATATTTGGATGTTAACGGTCAAAGGACCACTTTGGTTAATTCGAGAATTCTTAAGGGACTACTTTGGATAAAATTAAATATGAGGGACCATAACATATCAAAATATAAACTTATGGGACTAAATTGACGATTTATTCTTACTTTGTGAGTAATTTATCAATTTATCATTTATATTTTATAGACATCTCTCGGGCAAATTAATGAGACCGAAGAGGCCTGCTCCAATTTTCTTTTCCATTTTATTGTTTTGGGTTGGTCAATTAGTTCTGTAGTAGAAAGCATATTCTACCTACACCTACATACATTAATATAATATCCTCTTTCGACCCAAAAAAAAAAAATAATAATAATAAAATAGAACCACAATGGATGTGGTAAGCCTATATGTATATATTATATTATATTTGTATGATAGATACCTGCTCCCGGCCAATCGTTTTATTTATAATTATTTTTTCTTTTCCTTTTAGAATGAAATAGGAAAAAAAAAAATAATAGTATTTTTAAAAAATTGTGTAAAAGTTTCTGTTAATAAATAATAATAATAAAACTTTTCTCTCAAAAATAATAATAATAATAAAACAAAATTATCACATAGAAAAGCATTGACAAAATAGTTTAAGATAAAAGAAAAAAGAGATTCTAACATACATCTTTAACACCTCTATAAAATAAAAAAGTTTCAATTTGTTGGACTTTAAATTTCTCCACAATTATACTATTTAAAACCCCTTAAAAATAACAATTTATTTTAAAGATCCTCTCTCTTATTTTTATGTTTTTATGTTTTTTTTTTTTTTTCTCTTCTCCTGTTTCAATAAGAATAAAAAGAATGCATGTAATTTACAACACATCTTTATTGAAGTTAAGATTTGTGCTTTTTTTTTTTTTAATGTTTTTATTCAATTCAGATATGGATATAAATATTGAATATGAGACGAAAATAAATATAAGGAAAATTGGCCAGTTCAGTCTCATAATTATTTTTGTTAATTAACTAGTCTAAAATTTAAGTCCTTTAGACAAAAAATTTAAACTTTTCGGTCAAAATTCATTACATATCAGACACATGATGATTTTTTTCAAGGGATAAAACAATCCAAACACTGTTCTTCTCTCTTTTTCTCTCTAGATTGCGAAGTTAAGAGAATGATTAGGTCATCGCAAATAGTGAAAAGCTAGTGGAATTAGAATTTTGTAACATTGTTAATACTTATTGTGTAATTATTCCTTTCAAAAGGTATCGACACCATCATGACTGGTTTCTTATTAGTATTATCATCATCAAAACCCAACACATGATAAATTTTTGGCCAAAAGAACTTAATAAGCGGCTCGTAAAAAAATATAGGACTTACTAGGTTAAAAATAAAAATTTTAAACTTTAATTAATTAACAAATATAATTAAAAAACTAAATCGACCAATTTTTCAAAGACATAATATCTTATCTTACAATATAGTAAACAGTGAAGGGAAAAAAAATGATACAAAAAATTTTAACATTAATTTAGAAAAAAAAAATCATTATCAGACATAAATAGAACACTTTTACAGTCTTTTAACAAAGTAAATTAGTATGTGAATTCAATTAATTAAAATATGAATGATAATTGTGTTGAATTTCTATAAAACTTTTTACCTTTCGTGAAGAAACTGACTAATCACTTCTTCTCGTTAAATTTTAGTTAATAATTAACCTTTATAAATTTTCAAATTTCGGATCATGCAATCCGACAACTCGCTCCGACCCAAAATTGGGTGCAATTGAGTAAAATTGGCATTTTAGTATCGAATAGTCAAGATGGACAAACATGCACCT
The DNA here is from genome assembly GCA_035583425.1 of Marsdenia floribunda. Taxonomy (NCBI): domain Eukaryota; kingdom Viridiplantae; phylum Streptophyta; class Magnoliopsida; order Gentianales; family Apocynaceae; genus Marsdenia; species Marsdenia floribunda. The sequence goes on along the minus strand of JAXGGT010000146.1, from coordinate 1,778,847 downwards.
TCGGAAAGAACTGATTTAGCATGAAGCTCCCGTGGCATCCCCTTCAGAAATCCCAACTGGAACAGGCCTACGATGGAGATCAAATTGGAAAACTTCACAGAACTCCCGAACCAAAGACTCGCAAGTCATATCAATCAGCTGTTGGTCCTCAATGCAAAACCTATTTTCAGCTTCACATCCATTAGACAGTACAACATCATCCCAAAGCAGCCCCTTTATGCTTCCAACTTGACGATCTTGAATCCCACAGGGAACAATTTGATGAAAAGGTCTCAGATCTGTAGTGACATTCAATGCTAAACCATGATACGTTATCCATTGTGATACTCTTATACCAACAGCTGCCAGTTTAATATCCCCTGAAGGATTCCAGATGTTAGACGTAACCATTTTGTGCAGGTACAAAAAACCAACACTCACACGAAAGCAATATGAAACGAAGTATCTTCTGGAGCAACAGAAATTAAAAAAAATAACCAAGTGCTTTCAGGAAAGACATTACAAAACTACAAATGCCTATTACCTATCCTATTAAAAGAGAGTAAATATTTTTAATGCAGAATGGTTCCTGAACTCGTGAGCAGCATAATAGATGTTTGGTCAGCCCTCAAAATGTAACATAACTTATTAGTAACCATGTATATACTTGCTATGTGCTTCCATTTTTTGCGGTCATTAAATCCTATTTAGTGATTCAGTGCATAGAAACTGCCAAATTGCTGGCTTTCAGATCCACCCAATTCTGCTCCCAACTCAGGGTCCTCCCTCGTGTCCATTTTCCCATTTTGTTAAATGTTTATCAGTCCTTCTGCTATGTCATCATGACAGAAGCAGCCAGATGAATCCAATTAGGAATATAAACTGCTGCACCAGTTGTCTTGGCAACCTTAGGTCCTACCATATTACCCTCATGTTTTCTTCAGATTATACAAAAGCAAGATATTCATAGATAGTGTGAAAATCCACATAGAAAGATAGCACGAGGCTGAACTCTCTGACTTAACTTCCAAGCAAAATAGTTAAAGATCAAACTTTTACATAAAATTTCATCTCTAGGTGCCAGATATACAATAACCAAAGAATGAACTTACCAACCCAAACACCAGTTAAGCCATTGATACGTGAAGCATTAATGGAAAATGTCGAGGAAAGTGTACGTATTATCACTTCTTCAAGAGCCCTGAGATACCAATGAAGATCCATCGTGTGATATCGGAGATTGATAATTGGGTACATAACGAGCTACAAGAAAAGATGCATTGAAAAGTCAGCAAAGGACACATTTTAACCCCCCATCCACCCACAATAAAGAAAAGAAGCATGCTGTGAGAATGATAGCTTCAGTCTATAAGGGTGCAAAATAGATGAGATGTAATTCTACCAGATCTCTAAAATCATATAGTTAACTCATGAAGTACAGGCTTTAGAAATTGAAATCAAACTCACTCACAAACAAAGTTCAATACTCACTCCATACTGATGTTTTCATGCTTTAAAAGCAAGAAGTTATTCCCAAGTAAAAAGTGTCACTAGAGAAAATGGAATGGTAGAACTGTACAAGCTTAATTGCATATGGAGAAAAAATATTTTTGTCACTTGTACAATTAGCTTATTGTATAGGTCGAATTACACAATCTGCACAATAGAGCAGAATGTACCTGACCAGGTCCATGATATGTAACTTCACCCCCTCGTTCAGTACGGTATAAATCAAATGGAGCATTTTTCATGTCAAATTTAAGATAAGCTTCAGTACTGCCAGAACCCAATGTGTAGACAGGCTGATGTTGGAGCATAATTAGTGTGTCTGAAATGTCTTCTTCATGTTCAATCAACAGTTTCCTCCGCTTAACAATGTCCTTTTGCCAAGACCAAGCATCAGCATATGGTACTAGTTCCTTGTGCACATCAAAGAATTCACACCTGGAATGCAGTTATGATCAATTGAGTTTGAAGAATAAAAAGCTTAGGGGTTGAAAAGGAATCTGGTATTGAGGTTTAAATAATACATACCTCCTTTTAAATTCAGGGGTTACTGGAATTGCCAAATTGTAAGTGGAGGAAATTTTGGGTTTCTTCAATTGGGATGAAGTTTTATGGGGCTGCATAGGGACTGCACTCACTACTGAACTAGATAGAACAGTCATGTTATTGCGTATTTCTGTAGTGAGAGAATCAGTGAGGTATGATGCCCATTATTTCAATTCTCAAAAGTTCAAGATATGACAGCATCAGCTACTGAGGACGTTAGCAAGCAAACAATCAGAAGACTCTGAAGTAGAAGGATATAATAAATCTAATAAGTCCGTTTCTTTCTCCTTTTACTTTACTTTAAATCACATTAATCTGCGAGAGTTGATTTCTGTAAAAGCCAAATGTTTGAAATAAAACGTTCATCAAGGTGTAGAAAATTCCTAGTACTACTCGAAGAAGAGTGGAGACCAATTCATTAAAACCAACGCACATCATGCCTCAACCTATCAAACAGGCAACAGAGACGGATAAAAATCAAGATATAATAACCTAAGCAATTAAAACATACACCATCTGGGAAAACCGTGTCCTGTCAAAGAAAAGTTCAAAAACACAAGCAATATAAAATAAAAGTACAGAACAAATTTAATCTTCATTATTAGACGCAGAAATGTCAAAAGTACATACACATTGTTCAGCTAGCTTCATGTATTGCCACAAACAACGACAACACGTACCAACAGCCAACAGGAAAGACCAGTAATCAGATTCAATCGCAGAGACCGCTCAGACTTCTTAACTTCACCCTCAATTGAATAAAATAACAACTAGAAAATGTTAGCTAACAGAAAAAGAGCACGATATTCTATAATTTCCATCATCAAATCCGGGAATCAACATCATTTCATTTTTCCCACGATTTCAGCGAAATATGTCGAGCAACATTTCAGCAACGAGAACCAAAACATGAGGTGTGGAAAGATAAAAAATCAAAGCATAAGGAAAGTCCCTGACCTCATTCACCGATGATTTCAAAGACTGACTGAATAAGAGCAGTCCCTAGATGATCGCAGAAGTCTGAAAGTGGCATCATTTACTTCAGAAAGGAAGTTCAAATACAAACGGTGAAGGAGCAACTCCAAAAATTCAATCCAAATCAAAATTTACATGGGTGCTACTATAGATATTGTAGCTTTAGAAGAGGTGGTCAATTTACATGTAAGACTTCAGGCTTCCGCTGCCGGAGGAGAAGAAACAGAGAAGAAAAGAAAAAGAATGGAATACGGAAAGCAAGAAGAATTTGGGGACTCCACCACAGGCAATAAACTAATAAGCAACGCATGTGAGAGATGATTTTTTTAACTTATTTGAAAAGAAACCCTCAATATTACCAACATTTACACCATCTTGTCCTGTAATATTTTCTATTTTAAAATTTTCTCAAATTAATAATTTTTTTTATTTTAATTTAAAATACGCTTTTTATTAACTATCAAAAAAAAAAAAAATTACCAAAAAAAAAAAACGCTTTTTATTTGAGAACGTGTAGCATTGAAAACTAAAGTTGGAAGTCGTAATAAATTTATTTTAAATTAATTTATAAAAAAAATTAAATACAAAAACACTAAAATTTTTAATAAAAAAAAAAAAAAAAAAAAAAAAAAAAAAAAAAACACTGAAATTTTATTTGAACTTTAAATAAGGGTTTTGATCAAAATGAAAAATCAATATTATAATAACACTAAACTCCTTAATTAAAAAGAAATATACATTTCGTTACATTATTCATGATTATGTCTATAAAACTTACAAATTTCAAATTTTTTTTTTTAAATTACCACATCAGTTATTTTCAGTTTTACTTAAAACATATAAAACTATATATATATATATATATATATATTCATTTTGAAAGTTAATGCAAATACACAATTCGGTGTGTGCTCCAGAGATGTGCCAGGTCTCAATATCCCTGAAAGAAAAACCCCAAGGCATGTACTTCTACTGCTCAAGAGTTTAAAAGAATAAACAAGACAAAATCACAATGATAAAGTTCATTGCTCTTTCGATGATAGGGTTTAAAAAAAGATTCCTACATCAGGAACAATATTGGTTGGACGTTCAAAGCTTTTACCCACGTAACACCCACAAAAGTACAGACAGGCTATAATATGTAGCAGCCCACAGTGAACACCAAAAGTGAATGAAATCTTATTTTTAATGTAATGACAGAAACTTGCTCAATTCTAGCCATTTGACAACCAAACCTCCCCGCGGATCGAGTATCAATTTGTACTTCTCATTCATTAGCAGTCCCATCCTCTGAGGGGGCAGTAGTTCCATCTGAACAATTGGAACAAATAAAATATTTTCATTAATTAGTTAAACAAGGCCAAAATGTTAAGTTTGAATATGTACCCTTTTTTCTACATCCACTTGGTGCAGGAATCACTAAAAAGGATATCCAGATGAACAGAAAAGAAAGGTACAAAATGATAATGAAAAAAAAAAAAAAAAAAAAACAGCGTTTAATTCAAATATCTTTACCTTCACCTCCAGATGGTGCACAAGGAGACTTGCGGTATCTTGTTTGTTGCTGCGTTGGCTGTAATACCATTTTGCAAATGAGAAAAAAGAAAAAGAATGTATAATTACAGAACATGTTTGGCTCTCAAAGTGCATAAGGCAAGGAGAATTATCAATTATCAGTCTACAACAGGATACTAGAGTGTAAGTATTCACCATATTACTTGAGGCCATTAGTTACTTTATAGCTTCATGAGTATTCCGCTATGTATTTCATAATATTCAAACGTCTAAAAAACGTGATATATATATATATATATCCAAAGTTGCTCCCGACTACAATAAATTAGAAACTGAAATAAGATTCTTCAAACATTGTTAACTAAGTTAGCAAAACCAAAGGCAAACCACTAAAACATAAAATATTTTATCCTAGAAAACTCATGAAGACACAAGGTATTGCAAATGAACAGAGAAAATAAATGAGGTTTGGCTATGCACCTGTAACTTTGGCCTAAGTGCCTCTAGTGGTCCTTTAGGCTTCTCCACACCTTGCTGCATATATAAATACATATATTGCGTTGTATGGTAAAATCTTTCATTTTTACAAGCATCAGCGATGAGTAAAATTAGGATTCCTAAAAAAAAAGTAATTACCTTTCCTAATGCCCAATCAGCTGAATCAAAATAAGCACGCTCATGATCCTAAAAACAGAAGTAAGCCATGTATTAGGTAATAAGTTTACACTAGCATTATCCTCAGTAATGGCTGCCCTATCACAGTAGTTAGAATGAATAAGGAGGTTACCCCAGTACCTTAGAAATCAATGGAGGTTTCTTGGGCATCATACCTCCATACTTCTTTTTAACGGCTGCCTCCTGTACGAGGAAAATGTTCAACAATATTGTTGCACATTGATATAGAAATAGCAAAACAAATCCACATCAATTAAGACAACCTCTTGTTGGGATGATGGCATGGATTTCTCAGATTCTTCTGCAGTACTGACGTCTACTTGAGCTTTGACTTCCTCCATGCCTGACATTTTTTCCCCTTCTACCAACTAATATGGAAAATCCTCTGTTTAGAAACAAGTATCTTAAAATGATATTCCAGAGAAATGAGCAGGGAAAAAAGGGTTGAAATCAAGAACAAAAAACATGACAAATTTGGTTCAGATATACGTGCAAGAAAATTGATTTCAGACCACAAATAAACCTATAAAACGTGATGAAACAAGGTTCTTCAGAAGATAAAGAACAAAATGGTTCTTCAAGGTCACATTAACCAGATATACATATTTCTACACTTGGGAAAACTAATATTATCAACATTTTGGAAGTTTAGATCCTGGTAGAGAAGGTTAAGAATTATGTGGCATGTTGGCATCACAAATTTACTCATCTATGAGAGAGCTTCACAATGCCCATTTGAGTTGAAATTCTAAAGTCGGTCCCGCATTCAATTATTCAAGGCCACCAAAGGAACCCAATAGATAAATAAAACCATAGTAATTTGAATAGCGTATTTTTCAGACATTAAAAATGAGCAACAAAGCAACAAACTTTATAAAATAATCTTAAGTAAACAAGGATACAACAGAAAAATAAAACGAATAAATTGAACAAATAAAACAAACATGCAAGTCGGATGAAATGCTCAAAATCTAAGTAAGTTCAACCCAAACAAACAAAATTAAATCAAAAGCATCTCCATTGTATTCCATTTGAATCCCTATCGTATTAAAAATCAAAATGAAAGAAAACCTAAACCTATGAGAAGAAGCAAATAAAAATAAACTCATTAACAAATAGCTTATTGGATAGAAGATCTATAGGAAAAAAAAAAAAAAAAAATCAAACACTTCTGGATATAAAGATAATATACATCCATGATTTTTGTAAATGTTAAAGTAAAATTAACTTATATGACATAGAAAAAAAGATCTAGAGAGAAATCCTGCACTTAAACAACCTTCAAATAGTGTAGGAATGACGACAACAGATCATGAAAGAAAAAAAAAAATCAAAGATCAGGAGGAACATTAAAAAAAAGAAATAGTAAATTTGAGGAAATTAATTACCGATTGAAGTAAGCTTAAAAATTCACGCCCGCTTCTTATCTGTCGACGGACCTTGCCTGCGTGTTCTGCGCGGTGAGAGAGAGAGAGAGAGAGAGAGAGAAGAAGATGGAGAGAGGGGGCAGCGGCAGGGAAGGGACCACTGTATGCAGATGAGAGGAGTGGGCGGATGTAACTGCAGATTAAAATGCAAAACTAATAGACGTGTACAAATGATGTGGGAGGTAATTGTAATTTACAAACTTACCCTTGTAGTATTAAAATGTGACTTAACCAAGTTGTACATTTTTTTTCCCCAAACTAAATGGTCATATTAATCCATTTGTATAAATATTTTTTTATAAAAATTGTATTAATATTTTATTAAAAAAATCCATTGGCCTATTTTCTTGTAACAAATCACATGACTGAATAACTCAAATAAAATTATTACCATTAAAATAATGTTTTTTATTAATTTTAAACGAACTCATTATATTTTATTATTTAATTGTATAAATTTTAATGCTAAAATTAATTATTTTATTATTTTAAAATAATTAATACATTATCTCGAAATGCCTCTTTATTTAAGAGATTCATAAATATTATTTTAATGAAAAGTTAATTGTTCTTAACATTAAAACTGTAGGAAATTTTAATTTGTTCAAAATAAAAATTTAGCTTTGTTTGAACATGCGAATATTACCATAAACAAATAGAAGAAAATGAATTATTTATTTATTTATTTTTGGTAAGTAAAATGAAGTTTTTATTAACCTCTACAGTTTAGAAAGAGAAATTTACCCTATCTCCCCAAAAAGAAACCTAGAAAGAGAGAGAGAAAAAAAAAAAAAAAAAACGACGAAAAATCTAAGGAAGAAATAGCAACATTACTGAATTTCATTAAATCAAACAGCTGTTTTTTTTTTTTTTTTTTTCCTGATAAGTAAATCGAACAGCTGCTGCTTACCAAAACAAAAAAGAGTAAATCAAACAGCTGTTAATCTCCGCTTTTCCTGGCTGTGTTTAAGACCCAAAACAGGGTACTTTGACAATCCAGTTCAACCAGAAAACGCGTGGCCACCTGGTGTTTCAAAACTGCCTCACCAAGCAAAAGGTAAATGTCAAATATAGAATGAGAAACCCACTTTTGGCTGTGAAGCTTCCCATATAGCAGGTAGCCGATCATACCATACCACAGGTGAGGAAGACAAAGTGGATAATGCCCGAGTCCTCCACACACTCCTCAGCGGGGATATGGACTGGGTGAACTTAACAGGAGCATGGGACTGGCATCAGCATTACAGTGCCCAAAACTGCTCACCTGAGTCCGATTATTCTGCTCCACCAACGGAAGATGATAACTACCCCAGAAATTTGCTGATGTTTTCGTTCCATGATCCTTGTCAAATCATTAGAACAAAAGAACAACTCGTCGTACATAATTCCCACAAGAAAAAAAAAAGGTTAAGAAAGAGATTCATTACAAGAGCCAAAATTTGAATGATTAGAACTGTCAAAAATTATTTCAGACCTGGAGCACAACCTCTCACGAAAACTTCTCACAAAGGAAGATATATACGGAAGTCAAGCACTATAGATGCACAAACATACACACTGTCCCAACCCATCATCATGCCATGGTGTCATGGTCCAAACTATGCACCTTGTTTACAATCACCGCAGGGTTGAACTTGAACAGAATCCATAACTACAACAGAAGAGCATCTGAGTCTAAAGCAGAACATCAACAGAAACAATATATAACTGACGGATACTGCATCGTCAGCTCTCACTTTATCAGTCGGATGCTATACTCTTGAAGGTAGTAGTCCCAAAAATTTACACTGCATTCTATGCATACCCATGGTGGTGCCATATTTTCAGGAAATTGAAAACCTAAAAAAATCTCCGCCTGAATCTCCTGGTGGCTGCTTGATATGAACGCATGAGAACTCCTACACCAATCCCCACCCCAATGCACATACCGAGGCCAATCCCCACACCAACCCTTACCCCAGCACTGAACCATGTGAGTTCGCCGTCTTCACCTGGATCCATATCCTCTGGGTAGCAGTGGTTTCCCATCTTTCCATCAGATTCACTGTCCTCCATATTTGCCTCTGTTATCTGAATGCCAGAAGGGTCTTCAGAATTCAAATAAAGCATAACAAGAAGCTGATAAAAATATAAGAAAAAAAACTAAATGATGGGCAGCAAGATAAAGTATCACAAGAGAGTCCAGATCAGTAAATATAACAAACAATGCACTGACAAATTCTTCAATGAAGGGCTTATCTTATGCATAAAAGAATGCAATAAACAGTAATATGATAGTCTACAATACCACTTACAGTTACACCAGCTACAAACATAACACATGCATCCCTAGAATCCCACCATCTCTTCACAAAAAGTTTGATCACTGAACAAATAAAAATTATATATATTTCCCTTCGTTGCACCAAAGGAAAACCACATTTCTCCAAAGCAAATATTCACTTTATATAGATAATATATTCTCTTACTGATTTACAGACTTATATCATATAAACATATGTCTAAAATTACAGAGGGGCAAGTTTTCAAGTTTTCTGTCCTCCACGTACATGCAGAAGAGAATCACGTCCCATTTGTTCTGAATAACAAGTGAAAGAGAACCTCATCTACTTGCTTTCTGGGTGATAAAGCAAAAACTAATGAAAAGTTGGAAATTGAACTCTAAGCCCTTTTCTAAAGTAATTATTCCCCATATACATATAACCATTCACTTTCACACATGTATAGGTAAACTGAATGGCAGTTGAGCTCTAAGCCCTTTCTAAAGTAATTATTCCCCATATACATGTAATCATTCACTTTCACACATGTATAGTTAAACCGAATGGCCTCATATATATATAGCAGCTTTACTGCTCGTCTGGCAGCTAATTAGAACAAAATAAGTCAACAAAGAACTCTATTAAGTATACTCCCCAACTCTTGAAAGGCCTCTTTCAGGCAAAAGATGAAGCATTAGAGGCCTCTCTAAATTTAAAGAGGAAGCTCGTTTCTTTAAGTTAGTATAAAACCATGCCACATTGTTAAGAGCTCGTAGCACCATTTGTGATATTTGGCATAGTTCTACAAATTTCTACAGGTTGAACTATCAAGAAATCAAAAGTGCAAAGTGTCACAGTGCATCTACGTAATAATCATAATACAGTGAAGCCAAACCTAACAACTAAAACATACAAGTACCAAGGACTAAATAAATAATTGATACTCTATTTCCTACAAAGGCATTAATTTGCCGTTTAGACTTTAGATATCCTAACCCGTAAAATAAAAGAAAACAGGAAGGCAAAAGGAGAACCAATCTTTGGTATTACATATATCTACTCATGCTCTAAAATCCTTAGTACTCATTAGCATGCCCTCATAGGCAGTTACGTGACCCTAGAGTTCCTGATTGAACTTTACATTCGCTCTTCTGACATCAATTTACAACAACTCAGCCTCACTCCCTTTCACAAAGGGCAGAGATGTCCTAGACAAACTGTCATTCGGTTAACCTTAAAGTAACAGAAAATAAGCAGAATTTCACAAAGATAACAAAATACCCTTGGAGTGTTGTTTTAGCAGTTCAATAATGATGTGGCCAGAAAACACAAAAGTCTATTAATCATGACACCTCAACTACATGCTCCAAGGTATAGTCAATAAACCACAAGGGAAATACTCATCATGTAAAAGTTGCCTGTTTAACGACTCACAACAGGGTTAAACATACCAAAAACTACTTGTCTTCCACTCTAAACAGGTTGGGAAGGATTTCTGGAAAAGAAAATACTGTTAATTAAAAACCTCCATAACGAATTCCAGATTTTCTCAGTAGAACTACAGACTTCTTGAGCTTAAATGCTTTAAATATCAATTTCAAGGAAGGATGGAACTCCAGAGTCTGCTAGTAATGCACATTATGATCTGAATTTCAAGTTTCAACCTACAACCTGCAGAATCTCCACTCTCTCTAAACTACCAAAATTTAAACAGAGTAAAGGTGGAATAGAATTTCAAAGAATCCACAAATTACCTGTAAGTTTCGCTGCCGAAGTGATTCATTTGCAGGTCCCTGCTCCTTCTCCATTTCATCATCCTCTGGAATTGCATACATACTATGCCTATTCATTTTATTTCTCGGATTAATCTGAATCGTCTTGGTTAAAATGAGAGGAGTTCGCGAGCAGCACCCGGCGATGTACACCTCTATAGTTGGCGAGTATATTCCATGCTTCGGTTGAAAAAAATGAGAACCACCACACGTGATTGATGCCGCTGAATAACAATCCATGCTCCACCCAGTTTTCAAATCATTTTCCAAAACACTCCCATTTGTCCAAGCCGCTGCCTCTAATCTCTCCAAGGAGCCACAAAGAATCAACTCCTCCTCGTTCTCGCGGACCTCGAATTCAACCGCTCCGGTGAGTCTAATGTTATCCGTCGTCACATAGGTAACCTCAGAGAAATTCCTATCGACGCGGTCACGGCGCAGGGTGATCGATGCCACCTCCGAAGCTGGCAAACGGCAGCCATTGATTTCTAGCGACACGCCGATCTCCCGGTGGAGATAGCAAAGAGTAATGTGGTCAGGCAGACAATCAACCTGGCATGGCGCGAATCGCACATAAAATAACCGTATTTCCAAGCATCCTCCGGTGAATTTCGAAGACTTATAAATTGCCATCGCCAATTCCTCTTCTTTTGCGTCCATACAAACAGAAAAACAGACTACCCAATGCTTCAAAATCAAGTCCGAATTTTGACTTACTCTCACGGGGAAAAAAAAAAAAAAAATGAACTACTGGATAAGAAAAATGGCGCAATCCCGTGACAAGAGCTGGTATTCGTCGGAGAATCAGGAAATTGAAGGTCCGAATTGGAAAATTATAGAGGTCTCGTGGGGTTAGGATTTGAACCTTCAGCGGTATTGAACATAAAATTTCCCGTAGATCAAAAAGGGGTGAATGAATGAAGTGACGGGGCTATCGAGATTGACGAGAAGGGAGGAGAGAGAAAACAAACGGAAGGAAGACAAGTGGAGCGTGGCGTACACGCGTCGAAGCCCAGGTGGAGATGATTGCATGTAGTGACAGTAAGCGAGAGCGGGGCGGACAATTCGGGATCCTGCGAGAGATTCTTGAGTCCCCCTCCAAAATTATTTTCCGGTGTGGTCTCAACTTGTGGGCTTTAGTTCAAAATTGGGCAGCTTTATATACACTGGGCTTAGCAAACTTGTGAAAATAAATGGATTGGATTAGACTGGCCCAATTAATAACATTCAATACCTTTGAACCCATGGCCCGTTCTTGTAAAATAGTTCCACTTTTTTCTTTTTCATTTTCATTTTTTTTTTATTTTGAAATTTTAAATTACGTTTATCTACGTATCTCAAATTCATGACTTTTGATATCATAGCACGAGATTGCTACAATTATCAAAAAAAAAAAAAAGTACGAGATTGCTACTTTTTTTTTTTTTTTTTTTTTAATTTTAATGTACTAATGCCTCTTATATATATCTTAAGTTCATGACTTTTGATATTATAAGTACTTGGGTGCTATTATCTAAGTTATACCTTCTTGAAAATGTGGCACAAACAAAAATCTTAACATAATAAGTGATAGGTTAGATTTTATTTTATTTTTTTAAAATAGTTGATAAAAATATTTGGTTAAAGAAAAATTTAAATATATATATATATATATATATATATATATGTATATTATTAGAGTCCGCTGAAAAAGAATAAATAATCTTGTGGAAAGGAACAAATGGAAAATGCTTTCACGTAACATGATATAGGTTTCGTGGTATGGTAAGATGCAAATGATGCAAAATAAAAAAATAAAATAAAATAAAAAAGTAGCACCATTGAGTGTGGTGGCTGCTGGACCATCTCCAATTCATTCGTGGAGATTGAGAAACCTTTAAATGAAGGGCCGAAAATTCTTAGGTCGGAATTCGGATGGTAACAACACTACACATACTATCAAACATTGTTGATAAATACGTGTAAATCTTTTAATGAATATTTTTTAAATAATTTTATATGATTTGATTTTAAATTAATTACAATTCAAAATAGTTAATGAATATTAGAAACACGTCATTTTTAATCCCATCACAAAAAAAAAAAAATCTGTCATGAATATATATTTTTTTAATTATTCATAAGAACAAATACACGAAATTATAAATTTGGGTTATAATAAAACTTCAAGACGTAAGTGAGTTGGTAAGCTGCTCTCCTAATTTAAGTGAGATCAGAGGATAGAAACTGCACTCTCTTTAAAAACTTAGGGTTCGAGCTTACCTCTCGTAAGGAATCTATTCGACTCGAGCGGGGATTAGTCTAAATGTGAACATGACTTAAATGTGTTGCTCATAGTTGAGGCGCATTCAGAAAGCAAAAAAAAAAAAAAAAGTTAAAATACTTTACAAAATCGTTTTTATAGTAAATCAAATTTAATATTTGACAACAACATACAACTTAATTAAGAAGAATAAACGTAAGATGAAGCTATATTGCATTCGTCCCTAACTGGACCTTCCATAAATAGCCAGCTACTCTCATAAGTGCAATCATAGAAAGACAAAATGAGTTAACCAAGTTGGTAGCAATTACACTTGTGATTTAAAATATCATAAATTCAAGTTAAGTTGGAGGTAAAAAAGTTTCAAATTTTTTTTTTTTTTTTTTTAATTTTTAATGAACATATAATTAAAATGGTCAAATTATTTAAGAAAATTAATCGAAAAGATCAATCAAAATAAAAATATAAGATCTAATTTGAGTATATAATTTTATTTCATCTTTATATCACTGTTTTGTGGACCGTGAACCGGTCTTTAAATTGATTCGATTTAATGGTAAAAACTATTTTGTTCAAAAATTGTGTTAAAAATAACAATTCGTTTTAGACTGCTCGAATCATAAATCGGCCGGTTGGCTTTTTAAACTTCGGTTTACCTTTTTTTTTTTTTTTTTTTTTTTTTAAGAGGGAAAGAGAGACTTTTCTTAGTTCATGGTGACATTATGACATAATTTGCATTAATTATTTTTAATTCTCTCTTATTTCACTTCTAATGCGGTGGATCTCTTTTTTAAACTTTTCCTATTGTAATCTCGTTCTGCTATTGTTAATTATATTTGTTTTTAATTTAAAAAATATATAGAATATAAATATTTACTAAATAGTAAATAATAAATGTGTTATTTTTATATAATATTTACATATATTTTTATAAATTAAGATTAAAAATTTATAACATTACTAGTACGATTTAATTACAGTTGAATTATTAAATAGTAAATTATTAATTTTTTTCGGTTTAATCTCTAAAAACATTAATCTATATACTAAAAAAAATAAAAAACAGAAGTATGAGGAGGCGTTAAAGGGGCAAATGGTTGCTTAAAATGGTACGACTCTCTAAGAAGAAAAATGATATGTTTAATTATCTGAATTCCAAGTCCACAAAAGAGGTAAAAGAAAGCAATTCCGGGTGTCCAAATTTGACGTTATTAGGATTTAGTATTTAGGAGTCCATCGATGCTTATCCATCCAAAACCCAAAAAGAGGATTCTCTCTCTCTCTCTCTCCCCTCTATTTCAACTACACCAGGCCAACCAAACAACCTGATCGGCCGCCGGAATGCTGAAAATTCCCAGCGGGGGGTGAGTTCGGCGGTCTCTAATCTAACCCCCTTTGTTTGCTCCACGCGCCTACTTTGTTTGGTTAGAAAGTGAAGCTAGCTGTCAAAAGTTTCCACGCGATTATTTTTTATTTTTATTTAGGTACACGTGGATGTCAATGTAATCAAGATTGAATTATTTATAAGATAAAGTAATAATAAATTTAATTTAAAAAAAAAAAGAAAAAGAAATTAAGATGATTGGTTTTTGTTTTTTAAAAAAAAGGGGGATATATTTCATTAAAGAAAATAGAAGATACTTACAAATCTTATGCTTAGAATGAGAGAATACAAAAATAAAACATTTATTAGTTTAATTAATTATAAAAATTATTACAGTTTATAATTTTTTTTTTTTTTTTTTTTTTAAAAAAAACACATAAAATCCTATTGAAAAAAGGTAGGAATCTTTTAGGGCATTCATAATTTAAAATATTGCTTAAGTCAATTATAAAAATAAGTTATGCGTTAATTTAATTATTAAATATTTATATTTTTTTTGTTTAAAAATATAAATTATAATTGTATTTTTTTAGAAAAAAAGAAATATTAAAAATGTATTTCTCTTCATTTTAAGTAATTTAAAATAATTTAATAATTTTTCTAATGTGATTATAAATTTCTTATATATATTAAACTATAAATAAAATTGAGAAAAATAATAATTTTAATTTTTTAATACTAATTATTTTTTTTAAGAAAAAAATGATATATATATATATATATATACTAATTAAATTGATATATATATATATATATATGTATATATATTATTTTAAATAATATTTTAAAAAAATATCTTTAAAATAATATATTATAAGTCTTTTTATAATTTTTATTGAAAAATTTGTCATTTTGATTCTCACACTAATTTCGTTTGGACAAAAGGGTTTATGTTTTTTATTTTTGAATAAATAAATTTCCGTTCTTTTTTCGTTTAGAAAAAGGGTCCTGTTTTTAAATTTTTGGATAAACGAATCCTCATTCTTTTTTTTATCATTTTGACCAATTTTATTTGAAAAAATAGTGTTAATTATTACATGATTTATTATTCTCTATATTGTATGATAATTATTTCATTTTATTTTTTAATTTCATTGTAATTTTGTATAAAAATTAGTCAAAAGAACTTGTTTGTCCAAAAAAAAAAGAATGAAGATTCATTTATTCAAAAATAAAAAATAGGAACCTTTTGTCCAAACGAGGAAAGAATGAGAATTTGTTTATTCAAAAATAAAAAAATAAAGATTCCTTTGTCCAAATGAAATTAATATGGATATTCAAATGACAAATTTTTTTAATTTTTATTTAAAAAACTATAAATATTAACAAAATTAATATATATATATATATATATATATATATATATGTATATAATTAAATAATATATTAAAAAATGTTCACGAACAAAAAATTTTTTTTTTTTTTTTTTTTTTTTGGTAAATAACAAACAAAAACATTTGATTGTCTCTAAAATGTTTGGCTTTACCTCAAAAGAAAAAGGTAAAAAAAAAATAAAAAAAAGGAAAAATGTGTGTCTGGATAAAAACCGAAATGCACACGCACCAGAGTGGCTGCGTCGTTGTTTAAGATTCATGAGAAAGTGACAGTTAACTTACAGTTTACAATTACAAATCCAGAGTTTGCTTCTTCTTCATTTTAGCAGTAAGCAAAAAGAGCAGTAAGAGTTCTTCCCATTTTTTTCTTTTTTTTTTTCCTTCCCCTTTCTCTCTCCCTGTCTCTCCCTCCCCAAAACTGTACTCTCTACTGATCTACTCGCCCACTTGTGCTGTGTGTTTCTCACCTTTATACCTTCCATTCTAACGTGCACTGATTCTCATTTTCCATATAGTGAAGCCACCCCCCCCACCCCCCCCTTACAGTGAAAAGAAAAAGCAGAAAAAAGTAGGCTTTGGTTTCTCTCTCTTACTCTGCAATTCTTGTATTGATTCGGATTTTATTGGCCATTATTATTAATATTTTCTTTTGGTGGTCTGTGGCAAGACCGCATTCTATATGTATATCCCTTTTTTTTTTTTTTTTGAGGAAAGAAAAGAGAGTATTACTCTGCTTCTGTCTCTCTCTTGTTGCTATTTTCAACGTCACTCCATCCCATCCCATCCCATCCCATTTCATCTTTTTTCCTTTCGCAGTTGCTTGTTGGAATTCTATTTCATTCGCTTCTGATCCCAAATTCATTTCATTCTCTCAGTTCATACAAAAAGTTTTCTCCAGAATCACTAGCAAATGAAGGTCTGATGCTTTGAATTTTTATTTTCTTCTTTTGACTTTTCATCTTTCTGATTCTCTTATACCGTTCCTTTATCTTCGTTCTCTTCTTGTGTTGTTAACGGGATTCGATTCTTTTGTATGGAATAAATTTTTTTTTTTTTCTTCTCTTTTCATTTGCCTTTGCTTTCCCCACTTCCTGACTGCTTTTATCATTAAAAAGAACTTTTATTTATTTATTCTCAATAGATACAATCTTGCTTTTAAGTTTCATAAGAATCTATGGATTTCCTTCATTCCTTAAACCTTTACTTGGTTTTGCTCTTGCCCAGTGGCAGCTGCCGCTACCTTTTTTTTTTTTTTTTTTTTTTTTTTTTCTTTTTTCCTTTCTTTTTCTGGGTTCTTAAAATTTCCGTACTAGCTAAAGTTTAGACCTTGAAAACTGATTTTTTTTTTTTTTTTTTAGTATATATATATATGTAGACTCCAGGGCTTATATTGCATGATTGCCTGGATACGTAATGTTCTCCTTCCTCTTCTTTAATTGTCCTGGTGGATTGAATTTTCATGATTTGTTTGTTTTGAGAAGCTTTTCGGGATTAGATCCCCTTTATTTCTGATTTATTTATTTATTTATTTTAAATTTTAAAATTTGGCATCTTGTTTTTACAGAAGTTTGTGTTGAAATTGGATTTGCAAGATGACAGAGAGAAGCGGAAAGCCTTGAAGATAGTTTCTGCTCTATCAGGTATGGAGGAGCTGGTTCCTTGTTTGTCATTGTTTCTGGATTTCCATACTCATGCCTTTTATTTTTATTTTTATTTTTTAAATTTTTTGGACTCTTAGATTCTAAATAGGGTATTAAACGGTGATTAAGAACTGGTTTCTTTAGCTGACAAGGTTCTCACATAAGACCAGCTCTCTTCTTTTTTTTTTTTTTTTTATTAAAACATCTTGAATGATATCTCGATGAATCTTTGAGAGTTGCGTAGTTTGGATTTTTTTTAGTTTGTTTCAAGTTTTTATAATTGAATGTTTGTTGGGAAACATCTGTTTTTCACCAACACCGGTGTCCTTGTCTTCTTGTTCAGCTAACAATGAAAAAATGGTAGTTAAATGGTCTTTTTCTCTGCGGTACAGCTCAAGAAAATGGGTTCACTTCAATTATTCAATTCTTTAGTTTGTGAAGTTACTTTCATATCTGATCTTGTTTCACCTAGCTGGCCCTTGGAAAGTAACATGGAATTTGCTGAAATGTTAAATTTTTTTTTTTTTTTCCCTTCTTGTTCTTCTTTTTTCACTCTCGTTTTTTCACCAAATATTTTCCAAGCAATTAATCATTGCCAAGACTGACTGAATAAGAACAGGAATAATCACATGTCTGTTAAAAAGGAAAAAATTATTCCAAAATATATATATATATATATATATTTGGTGGTTTTATTTCTTTGTGAGGTTTGGTAATTCTTAATATTATTTAGTATATGCATTTTTGATGTTAGTAGCAATTTAGGATCAGTGGTACAAGAATTTGATGTTGCATAAAATGCTTATTAATGGGCAAATTGCTTTATGAAATGTTGCTGGCGATCGACTGCTCCTGGTTACTTGGTCCAAATTAAGTATCTTATTTGTTTAAAGGCTGCTAGAGACTTGATTCGTATAGGAATTGTGGGTTAATTGGTGAATATTTTCTTTTATGATTTTGTAGGGATTGATGAAATTGCCATTGACCTCAAGGGCAAGAAACTAACAATAATTGGAACAGTTGATCCAGTTACTGTGGCAAGCAAGTTGCGCAAATATTGGCAAACAGACATACTCTTAGTAGGGCCTGCAAAAGAGCCTGAGAAGAAAGAGGAGCCAAAGAAGGAAGAACCAAAGAAAGAGGAGGCCAAAAAAGAGGAAGGCAAAGAGGAAGCAAAGAAAGAAGAGCCCAAAAAGGAAGAAGGTAAAAAAGAAGAACCTAAAAAGGAAGAAGAGAAGAAGGGAGACCCTGAACCAGCTGCAGCTTCAGCTGCTGCACCTGCAGCATCAGCAGCACCAGCGCCAGCACCAATGCCCGTGTCAATGCCCATGCCAATGCCAGTGCAAATGCAAATGCCAGTGGTTGGGTCAGCAATGCCATATCGGCCATACTATCCTCCGATGCAAACCTATTACCACGTTCACCACAGCATGGAAGAGAATCCAAACGCATGTGTGATTTCTTGATTTTGGTAAAATGGTATTGCCTTTTTCATTCTTTGTTCTGGCGGGTGGGTGATATGTTGTTGGGCTTGTGTTTTCTATTAAATATGGAATTCAAGCCAATGCCTAAGAACAAAGGAAGTTCCTGTGTATAGTAAGTTGATGCTATATTGGTCCATTCAGGATCAAGAAATGTGTAGAGGAGCTTAATAAAAAATTTTTGCCAATTAATTAATATTGCTGGAGCATATGATTATCATGTTGTCATAATGGATTCCTTCCAACATGTCTTTTTTTTTTCTTTTTTTTTTTGGCTAGTGCTAGTAGTATTAAATAATGTTTGTTGCAAAGATTTTTTTTTTCCCCTCTTTTTCTCCTTCTAGGAACACTGCTGCTGTCAACCCACTTCTCAACATGGTATCTACAACAAGTACAAATTTAAAACAGAGAATTGCCCATTGGTCTTGATCCTTGATAAGACAAGGATGAACAACCTTAATGCCACATGTAACCCACACTTAATACTGATCATTATACTCTGTATTAGAGGTAGACACATGCTATTCACTATTATACTCTTGTCAAAGAATAAATTCTTTTAGTCCCATACTTTTGCTGCTGTCAACTGAAGAATATGTCTCTCTTCCTCTCTGTGTAGTTCTTCTATGGACACCATATGAAATCATAACGATTCTTATTCAAGATATGTTTGTATTCAGTGAGCAGGTTTTGTGGGAGGTAGATAAAACCCCTTGAAATTACTGTATATAAACTCTCTCTCTCTCTCTCTCTATACATATATAGACCTGAGGCGGAGCTAATATACATTTTTAACCCATAGTTAAAAAATTTCTTGTCTTTTTTTTTTCAAGTATAGGAATGATTATTACAAGATAGTGCTGGCTTTATTAGAATGATTACCTTCTCATAGTAATCCAATCTCAACCTCAAGACTCTCTTTAGAATTGAAGAATCATTTCTAACTAAAGAAAGGTGTACATTAAAAGCAGAACTCACTTTTTTTTTTTTTTTTTTTTTTTTTATAACAGTACATGTACTTGTCATTTTTAGTTATATTAGAAGAAATTCTTTTAATTTTTTTTTTAATATACAAAATTCAAATTCGAAATCTTACATTTAAATAGAAAAGGTTTTTTTTTTTTTTTTTTTTAGAGTTCTGTGTCTGGATACTACCCAACTAATTCGAACTGGGGATCTAACAGGATAAACCTGAATATGCAGCATTTGTTGCGGAATGGAGGTGTCGAACCCTCGATCCTTCTGAAAGTAAGGGAGCACGTGTGCCACTCGGCCAAAGTCCATTGATACCTTGATTCCTATTATATATTGGGTTCGAGTTGTGGTTGAGTATCTTTGGGAGGTTATAAAAGCCTCAGCTTTTGGGGAAACAGAATGAACTTGATTTCCTGGTTCAATTCATTGCACAGGTAGCTAACAGACCACTTCACCAAATTGGTGGTATGGATAAAAATTCAAATATAATAAACCATTCTTTTATTTATTTATTTTTAAGAAAATGGTATTTATTTGGTTTGACTATATTATATATATATATATATATATATTATATTGTTATATTAAGAGGAAAGGTAGGTGATATGATGGTATTAATTTCCAAAGGAATATTATTATCTGTTGGAGATACCGAAGGGGTCACAAAAAGGCCGTTTTCATTACAATTCAACATCCTGGGATGGGAAAGGGTTGAGAACAAAACCAGACATCAAAATTGTCCCCCATGGTCGGTCGAATGACGAAAAGGCTAAAGAATCACATTGAATTTATAGTGAATTTCTTACTACTTTATTTATTGGCCACAATTATCACCTCCCTCCATTTATCCCAATAATTATTTTTTTTGTAATATATTATCTTTATTAATTTAATTTTTTAAAATATGAATCAAACTCAAATATCTTATTTAATAAAACAAGTATTTAAATAAAAAAAAATTATGTTATTAAACTATTATTTTATTCTTATATGTCCCAATAATTTCACAAATTCTTATTCTATTCTCATATTCATGGTAAATGTAAAATTTTACGTTTATATATATATATATATATATATTTATGTATATATTCAATATGATGAAAACCCATTTAGTAATTAAGATTGTTTTTGGATCGAAATTATTTTTTAAAATTTCACTCAAACTCAAAAAAATGAGTTATATGTGTTTGGACACCACCTAACATTATACTATTCATATCTAAGTGAGTTGACAAAAAAAACGAATAAAAAATTCACCCATTTACTATAAATATTCAATATATACATATAAATATATATAACTCGAATAAAAATCATCATTACACTAATAAAATATATTATTTTTGTCTTGCACTTACTAGAAAACTTCTTAACTTGTCCCTACCTTACTCCTCGTTTTTCACAATGTACTCAACTCTTTTTGAAAAAAATGAGCAATCTCAAAAAAAAAAAAAAATTCCAATCTAAAAACACCCTAATATTTTTCCGACTATGTAGCTAAACTATAATAGAAAAGAAAATAAAGGAGGTTGGGGGGCGGGGGAGAAGGACATTTTACTAAAAGAGGAGGACGGGGCATGCCGTATTTGCCGACCATATTTATTACTTTCTCCTTGTCTTGCTCAAAATCTTCTTCTCCAAAATTCAGAACGTTTTTAGCCACACATTCTAAGCTACAGATATGAGATCCATGACCATGAGGGTAGACTACTACAATACATAATTAAAATGTCACATAAAAATAATAAATTATTACTCTTTTTATTTATCATAATTAAGAGAGATTCGATACTCTAAAAATTATTTATTTAAGAATATTTTTCTTCATTATTTTTTAAATTAATAATTTATAAAAATAATTAATATTCATTCATTAATTATACTTTACATAAGAATATGAAATAGTAATCTTTTATTATTTTTAATTAAAATATTATTTTTTATATAAAGTAAGATTGACATTAATTAAATTATCTTTTCTTGTGAATTCTAATGCTGTCTCTATTTTAAAGTCTATAAACATTTATCCTATGATAAGTAAAATAATAAAAGAAATATATGTAAGATATATTTTTATCTCAAGTACACCGTCATTATTACAGCACATTATATATACATATATATATATATATATATAGAGAGAGAGAGAGAGAGAGAGAGTTGAAAAAAAAAAAAGAAAAAAAAGAAAAGAATTATTGTACTAATTGTTAGAAAGTCTATCAACATCAAAGAATAAAAGAAATGGGGTATGGATGACAGGGAATGATAGTTTATTGAGTAAGGGATATACACGAATGCAAAATCTGAAACCTCTAGAATCATGCCTTAGTAGGAATTTTTGGATTTTCCAATAATATTAACAACAATAATTTTTAATTAAGGTGATGTAATGATATCTTTTTCAATAATAAAGAAGGTGAAGATTAGGTATGTGCTGCACCCTGCTGGATGGTTTACGTTATCAATTTTTTGTTTTGTTTTGTTTTGTTTTTTTTTTTTTTTGGATAAATCGCTAATTTAGTCCTGATCTGTTATAGTTCCTTATGTTTATTTTTGTCCAAAATAGTCCCTTAAGTTTATGTTTTGATCTACTATGGTCTCTTATATTTATTTTTGTTCAAAGTAATCCCTTAAAAATTTTTAAATTAATCAAAGTGGTCCTTTGACCGTTAACATCTAAATATTTCGTTAACTCTC
>JAXGGT010000146.1:1721265-1742418 GCA_035583425.1 Marsdenia floribunda | reverse complement strand
TTCCTTTCTAGATTTGAGACAACAAAATTTTTACTTTAATTTTGAATATCCAATGTGGTTCATTGTCAATTTAACTCCTCCTTGATTAGGTAATCAGACGCCTGCGTCAGGCCTGCAAAGAATATGAATCCACTAGGAATAAAATATTTAAAAATTATATAAAAAGCATGAGACTAACTCTACTGATTTGACCCATGATCTATATCTAAAGTAGACAAGAACAAATAAAAAACAGGACAAAATTATCTTCAGCCAACCCTTTACTCTTTCTTTAGTTTCTTTGAGCAGCAGGAAGGGGTGGTTGAGCTTATTAGGGACCAGTGAAGATTGAATAAACAAACTAGAAACACTCTCACCTTCTAGAATTTTATGACTGTTTAGCCCTTCCAAAGAAGTGTTCAATTTGCAAGCATCCACGAGACTGTAATGTATTTACTTTGGCTCCGTGCTTCAATTTTCTGGTGCACGTTAGATTTTTCTTATTGCCCTACTCAAGAAAATGAAATAGCAAAATCAAACTTCAAAATAAATACAAAATGCTTAAACTTCTTTTTGGTTCAATGTGATTATAGGAATTTGTTGGAAGGTGCATGACTAAATGCAATCAAAGAAATTTGTAGGACATAGAATATGGCGAAAAGAAATATTCTGAACATTGGTAGAAAAATAAAAATTGAAAAGAAAAAACATTTAACTTCTCTTTGTATATGGTAAGTGCCAGATTAAATTTTGATTCTTTAACAAATGGACAAGTGTATTCCTCCTGAAAGTGTTGCTCGCCAAGGGTGTTATTTTCTCTTTCTATGCTGTGGATAATCAATGCTAAGCACTTGCGTCAAGTACTTGTTCACGGAATAGTACAAATTGCAAAGATCCGAAAATTCAGTAAACCAAATCAAAGACAAAACTACAGTATAAGAAAGGGAAAGAATATGCAAACATGTATGAAGTTTCAAGAACAGAAGTTAGAGGGGTTTACCTAAAATGGCCCTGTTTATTAAAGAAACTTCATGATTAACCCATTTTAAAAATTCATGTACCTTTCTAGCTTTAACGTACATAGGATGTGCATTTTTAGCATAACAACACACCCAAAGTGTGTTTTTTATTATTTTAATATTTAAAAGGAAAATGCCACGCATACACAAAAAACGCACATGGTATACGCATTTTTGCCTTGTTAACATTATCAACGCACACGCCATGTGCGTTTTTACCTTGTCAGCATCATCAGAGCACATAGCGTGTGCATTGATGATGATGACAAGGCAAAAAGCACATACCATGTGCGTTTTTTGTGTACATGTGACATTTTAATTTTAAATATTAAAATAATAAAAAACGCACTTTAGGTGTTATATTAAAAATGCACATTCTGTGTGCGTTAAAGCCAAAAAAGCACATGGGTTTTTATACTGGGTTAATCATGGAGTTTTGTTAATGAACATGGTCATTTTAGGTAAAAACCCGAAGTTAGAGCTTAAGACAGTTAAACTTCTTACTAAAAGCAGTAATCAAGAGAGAAACCCACCAATGATGGCTGATCAAGAGATCTCAGGACTTTAATTTTTCCACCCCTTCCATCAGCTCCAATAGCAATCAAGTCACCAGCTCTTGCAGTTGATCCTTGTAATCCAGCAGGCTGCAACTCTTGTCCTCTATTATTATCCCTCTTGCACCATTTCCCCAAGTGCCAGTTAGTCCCATCAGGACCCAGAAGTCCACCAGAAAAACAGCAATCCCCTGGGATTATGCAAAAATATTCTGATAAGTTAGATGTTCAGAGTTCAGATAGAAGGAAATAGATTTTTGTGAATTTGACACATATGAGAGCCTGAACCTATGACAAGACTGAGACTAAACTGCAAGATATATGCATAAAACAAGTTATTTCTTCAAAACAACTGATCCTCTAGGACCTATGAGAAAGTATCGTCATAGAGATGAGAACAGAAGGAAAATATTAAAAAAAAAAGAAATTACCTGGTTTGGAAACTAATGGTGCTACATTAGTCTCTTTTCTCACTCTAGGCATTGCCAGAGATAGTGTCACATCACTGTAAGGTAGCATCACCACGTCATCCATGGTAGCATCTGCATCCACTTTGTTAGACATGGCAGCTCCTGCTGGTGCAGATACTCCATTTTTGTTGCCCAATCCTTGTGCTTGAGTTTTAATCTCTCTTTCCTCTGTCCTTGTTGCATACTCATCATCCAATAACAGGACATTCTCATGATTATCTTGCTCGAGTTTTGCAGAAGCTACTGTCTCTATCAAATTTATATTACATAAAACATCCAAAGAATCCAGTTTCCTTTTTTTCCTTGTGCTAGATGAATCATTGATCATGTCTGCAGTTTGAGACTTATCTGTTTCCACCGGAAAAGGATCCTTCTTATGACTTTTGTATAAACATCCATCATTATCTGAAAGTTGAACAGGCTCATTCAGTATATTAGCATTATAAGTGACTTCCTTGGATGCTTTCAGTGTTCTTAAAGTGTTATTTTCTTTTCGTTCAACGGCCGACTCAAGATCCTGGATCCTTTCCTATTAAATAATAGGCAGAAGTTAATTTTTCCTCAACCCAGAGTAACTATATGTAACTATTTAAATAATGAGCTTGCCTTCAGCTTCTTGATCTTCTCTTTAGCCTTTTCAAGCTTGTTAAGAGAGCGGGCTTCTCCTCTTCCAAGTATGTTGCACTTGGTCATCAATTCTTTGTAACTCCTGTCAAAAAGCCACAAGGGTATCATGACCTATTCTTACAGGCATTCTGAAAGTGCTAACCTAGACATGCCCAGGAGAGGGATTGTATAGGTTTAGAGGGTGAAGAAAGAAATGATAATATTGTGATAATGAGTGATTAAAGTTCAAGAATACATAAAGCAGGTAACAGCAGATACATTACAAATTCAAAGGATGTATTTGCTAAATTTCCACTTCATCTAAAAGATTAGGCTAAATAGATGGGTAGAATTTATACATTATTTCTCTGACAAATTGCTAGACATGAATAGTAGATGGACACTACTATATGCTAATTTCTACACACACACACATATATATATATATATATTCTGATGTATCTGCATAAACATGATTTCTTAAGCTACTTATGAAAAATTTTATCTGAAAAGAAGCCAAAGAGACTGTAAATTAGTGTAAAGAGGTATCATGAACAAAGAAAACAGATTGAAGAATAAAAGAACAAAATTTTAGTGCATGATCAGATCAGAAAATAAGATGAATTATCTTCTTCACTTTGACTGGCAATGTTGCTAGCAGCATCACCAATTTCCAGCATTATGGATTTGAAAAATCCTCAGGGACAAAATTGCAGAAAGTAATATCAGTGTGGACTTATTTTATTCAATTTAACAGAAAATTTAGAATTAAAAAAAAAAAAAAAAAAAAACTACAATTTTGATAAAGAAAAAATTATGGTGAGGAAATCAATAATTTTGTGCTCTTATCTGAAATGCCTAGTAAACTATAATGAGAAAATACCTACCAAGATGTAATAATAACAACAATTATAATAATTAACAGAATACTTGTTACGGATGACCAATGACTTTTTCAGAACGTCAATTGTCTCTTTGATGTTGCCATCGGTGCCCAATGAAGCAAACTTAAGGACGTCATCCTCCTCCAAGCTCAAATCGGATACTCTGGATCATAAACCGTGAATCCCACTATAAGGTCGACAATTATCTGGAAACAACCATATAATATCATTGCTTTCTAGCTAATAGCTTACAGCTTCAATGCCGCAAGTTCCTTGGCCAAAGCCATATTTCTTTCCTGCAGCCTCTTGCATTCTAAAGCTGAGCTATCCAAGTCCTGGAATATTATAACCCAGTTCTGATGACACCATGCTAATCTTTTTACATGCATATTTTGCAATATGCTTGCCTACATATCAGCCCAAGGTGGAAACTTATCTACCTGAGATTTCAACTGCAGCAACTGTTGGATTGTAGCTTTTTGTTTTAGAGCTTCATCCTTTAGAACCATTTCTTTGTTGAGCCGTTCCTTAAACACAAGCAGCTAAAACAGATATCCCAAATCAAATGATACCTCGTCAGTAACTTGCAAATACTAAATAGTACTTAATTAGAGAAGGGAAAATATATTGAACTTCAGTTGGTTGATTTTCCATTTTTCCTTTTTATTTTTGGAGCCAAAATGGGGAGAACAAAAGAAAACTGAATTTTCTGTGATGAAATAATGGAAAATTGAGAATAACACATTAAATCTGGTCAAATACTACTTTCAGGCGACCAAAGTACCAAAATGTAAATAAGAAAACATTTACCTGAGCGCATACTGTTTCTAAATTCTTTTGCTTCTCCTCCAAAACCGAAGTAAGCCCTGAAACCTTACCCTCCAATCTCTTGACCTCACCTCGCAACTCCTCTGGAGTCTCCTCGTCTAAGTGTGATTTCTGAGACGAACTAATATCATTCGGATCCCCAACTGACTGAAAATAAAGGCGACCTACATTTGCATTTGAACAGGACTGCTTGCACACGGGACAACTCTTTTTCTTCCCATTTTTGCAATACTCGAACCACTGTAGGAGACTAACAGTACCGGAAAAGCACATTACACCATAATTAATCCACAATCGAAGAAGATTTTTGTAACTGAATTTTAAAACCTAATTATTTCATATTTTGATTCCCACATACATGAGAATGTGATTATACTTCTTCTGGAGAGGGAAAAAGACACTAACCAGAGTTCGTGAAAGACGTGGCCGCAGATGGAGATCGATTGAAGATCTTCGACAATGGGTTTGAGATCTTCGAAGCAGATTGTGCATATTGTCTTGACAAACGCGGACGCATTGGCTCCGACCATCGCTCACTCTCGGAGTGGCAGTCGCAGAGATGACTGTAGTTGTGGAACTTATTATAATATGATTCCGGGAGCCGAGAGGGAGAAAAGAGAGACCAGAGGCCATGGCCCAATTTTTATGAAATACTAGGCGGGAAGAAGAAAGAGGGAACAACATTAAACTGTGGGAAATGTATAAATTTTAAAAAAGTTTTAAACAACAGAAACGAAACATAATTAGAACTTTTTGAAAAATAAAAATATTTTATTATTATCATAATTTAAATTTATGGTGGATTTAGTCGTAATCTTTCCATCATTAGTGTGATTGATTCATTTTCTTTGTTTTTCACTTAGTAAGTTCCTAATGTATAATAAGTTGGTACATTTTGTCATTTCCTTCACAAATTTGATTTGCCAAAACAAAAGATTTTGCGAAGAAATGGACCAAATGCACTAGCCTATTATACATTAGAAACCTACTAAATGAAAAATAAAGAAAATTGACCAATCACACCAAAATTATAAATATTATAAACCAAATTTACTAATTTTACTTAATTATAAATAAAATAAATATTTATTACTTAAATTTATATTTTATTATTAATTAATTCAAACAATTTATATAAGAGACTCATAATAAATAATAATAAAACTAAAATATAAGATAAAATCGTTGTTCATCAAATTCAAATTTAAAATTTCCGAATCACACATGAAATTTTAGGAAAATTGGACCATTTAGTCTCTATTTTATTTTCGTTTGAAAGAATTAGTTCATATATTTTTCTTTAACTTTTTTTAGTCCTCAAATTAAAATTAATTGGATAAATAAGTCATTCTAAACATATTTTTTCTCATTTTTTATGTCAAAATTCATGTAATTTACAAGTGTGCTATTAAATAAAAGTATTTTTATGCAAATTATGTGACTTTTGGCATAAAAAATATATAAAAATATTGTCATAAGGACTTATTTATCCAATTCATTTTAATTTGGGGACTAAAAAAGTTAAATAAAAAATATAAAGACTAATTTTTCCAAACAAAAATAAAATGAGGACTAAAATGTCCAATTTTCCAAAAATTTTAAAGGCACCAAACAGCACTTCACTTGATGCTTAGGAGATAATACAGGAAATTTCCTTTTAACCCCCAAACTACAAGAAATTCGTAAAGAAGCAATATTCAAGGCCAAAATGGTCATTACATGCTTTTCTCATTGTAGTCTTCGCTACTAAAACAATCTGTAAAAAATTCTGCATTTGCCCTCTTTGTAAATTGTAACGATCAGTTCCCGATCCAATCGATGAAGTTCTTGAGAAATTGAAATGCAAAGAGGAAAATAAGATAATTTAAATTCCGAATCAAAAGCGTCTCACGCTGGCCATCTTGCACCACCGCCTCCGCCACCTCACTGCCATCATAATTTTTTTTCCCTTGTCTTTTACTTCGGCGTTGATCGATTCCGAAGTTCCTTTCACTCAAAAACTTATATAAAAGTCGAGGTGAATTTTGGTTAATCTTTTGGTATATTTCAATTGCCTGTTCTATGTGCATATTTACCCACCTCTGCTAATTTGATTTACTAATTGTAATTATATTGATTTTGTGTTGTTGATTTCTTTTATCGGGCTTTGCTAATAATCGTAAGAGGTTATTCTGAACTATTTATTAATTTTACTTGCAATTGTTCCTGAATTTTCATCTGTAACTTTTATTTCGTTTTGTAGGATTTAGCTATAGAATCGCATTTTATTGGTAATTTCTTTAGTATCCTTTTGAGTTCGTTTGTCTGTGAGACGTGTGTTGAATGACGTGGTTTAGTAGAGGCAGCACCACAGCAACGATAGTTTCTCTTGGGCTTCTCAAGCTCATGCACACCTTATCTTGGTTGTAGCTCTAGTGCTTCATTATTTAAAGGAAAGCATGAGATCTGAAGCAGCAGTTTGGATTTAATGTTTTAGGATCATAACGAGTCAAAATTGAACACTATCATTCCTGTAGTGCACAAGATCATAACTTATTATTGTTTATGTTTCTTTGTCTTGGACCTGAAAATATTGGAGATAATTGGGCATTCTTACATGGGCTGAATTGATAGGTGAAGTATAATATACCTTTGATAACAACCCTCATTCATAAGCAACTATGTCAGAGTTTGATTATCACTTGTACTTAAAACCATTTTACAGGATCTGTATGTGAATGCTTCTCCGTACTACTAGAAACTGCTTGGTACCCTAAAGTGATTCTCATGCATTAGGCTGTTTGCAAAATTAAAGGCAAAGGAGGGGTAAGAAGTGAGTTATAGTTTGAACATCACAAGGCATTTATGTGGGTCATAGGTTGATTTGATTTACTTTCTCATTCCCTTTATATTTTAGAAATTTGCATATGTTCATTGGGATTTTGACATTAGGTAGCGTCTACATTGTTTGGGATTTTGATGCCAGGTGCTAGTTTAAAAATGAATGTTAAATTTATCTTGTAAAACTTGATTGCAATTGTTCCCTCTTTGCTGTTTAGCATGTTGTGCAAATTATCAAATATAACTTGAGACATATATTTACTGTGTTTCAATATGGTTGAGCTTATTTTTTTATTATTAGTATTTTTCTGAATCAGATGAAGGAGAGTAGAGATGGAACCAAGACTGAGAGATTCAATAAATCTCCATCTTCTGATTCTTATCCTCTTGTTCTAGATATAGATGACTTCAAGGTGACTACTTTTAGATATCTTCTTTGTAACTATGTGCAGCATCACTCAACTAGCTAACTGCTGCCAATACCATGCAGGGGGACTTCTCATTTGATGCCTTGTTTGGAAATTTAGTAAATGAGCTACTGCCTTCTTATCAAGAAGAGGAGACAGACTCAGCAGAAGGGCACGCCAATCTTGCTGGTAATGATGTCCTGTCAAACGGGAACTTGCGAATCCCATTGGAGGCAGGAAAATCGGCCCAAGGGCTATCAAGCCCTTTATTTCCTGAAGTTGATGCTTTACTGTCTTTATTCAAGAACTCATGTACACAGTTGATTGATCTTAGGAAGCAGGTACTTTTCTGAATTTGAATAAAATTGTATGAACAATGTTATGTACTAAATACTGATACTTCCGTGTTATTGAAGATTGACGGGAAAC
Source organism: Marsdenia floribunda (assembly GCA_035583425.1). NCBI lineage: Eukaryota > Viridiplantae > Streptophyta > Magnoliopsida > Gentianales > Apocynaceae > Marsdenia > Marsdenia floribunda. The sequence continues at coordinate 1,734,422 of JAXGGT010000146.1, read as the reverse complement.
TTAACAATCTAAAGAAAGAAGTTGCTGTCCAAGACTCTAAGCATCGGAAAACACTTGCTGAGGTCAGCTTATCAGTACATTTTGGCACATATTCCTCTATTTTTTTCCTTAAGATCTAAAGTGAGGAACAACATTTATAACTCTTATGAATGATGTAAATTGTATCTCTCTTGATTTTTCTGTTAGATGTAGAAAAATATATTTTTCCAATTTTTTAGTCTTTTCTGATATTACCTCTTTAGGAATTTGCTTTCTCATTTTCATTGGTAGATACTGTCATTTCTAATAATGATACATGTTGCCTTTGGATGAGTTTAATGTGCATCATGACGTGCAGCTTGAGAAAGGTGTGGATGGCTTGTTTAATAGCTTTGCAAGGTTAGATTCACGTATTTCAAGTGTTGGCCAAACTGCAGCAAAAATAGGAGATCACCTACAGGTAAAGTTATATCTAAAACTTTATTTCCTTGTGCATTTCTATTTTTTTCTTCTCCTTCTCCCCCTCCCCCTTCCCAAATCAGATAAGAGTTTTCAAGTTCTTGATTTTAAAAATTTTTGGGTCCATTTCAATTTTTATATGGCAATTTGGTTGTTAACTGTATTACATACATTAATCAGTATATGTTTTGATTTTGGGATTTTTTTTTGTCAGAGTGCAGATGCACAGAGAGAAACTGCTAGTCAAACAATAGAGCTAATAAAGGTAAACATTCAAAAAGAACCCAGTGTTTCAGTCCCTTATGTTTCTCTTCTGCCTATTGCATGTAAAATCTTCACATACACATTTTTGTTGATTTTCACTGCAGTACTTAATGGAGTTTAATAGTAGTCCTGGAGACTTAATGGAGCTTTCACCCCTTTTCTCTGATGACAGTCGTGTTGCAGAAGCTGCTTCTATTGCCCAGAAATTAAGTAAGATGTCCATTCATTGGTGATGTTGTATGAATTCAAATAAATGAATGACACATCTCAATGGTGAATGGATGGTTTCTAGCAATAATGTCTTGACTTGGTCAAATACCACGTCTATCCACCAGAAATATCATATACACCAGTTCTTAGAGTTAAACCAATTACTCTTCCATTTCTTCAGTTTGCAGATGGATATATTTTTCTGAAGCCTATGATAGAGAATGATTACTTTGTATTTTGAGGATAAATTTAACCCCTCTATCAACTAATGACAATTTAACTTGATTATGGTATCAAAGTGGGAGGTTTTGAGTTCGAATCGTTGTTATTACCACATTTGTTGATTATTGTGCACATGTTGGGCCTTGTTATGAAAATTTGTGATCAGCCTATATGTGAAGGGGTGTATTAAGAGGATAAATTTAACCACTCTCTATTAGCTTAAGCTTTTAGAGCAAGTAGCAATTTTCCTTCCACACCCTAATCACTTTACAAGCCATTAAATTTTAGTATATGATCTCCAAGTTAATTTTTGCTTGATGAGATAAAGTTGTTGTCTAGAGTAGAGCTGCTTTATCATATACTGTAATCCATGCCCATCAAATAGTTGGGGAGCAGTTATCATCACACATGCTTGTGACACTAGTTTTGTGGAGTGTTAGTATTTGAACTGCTATTAATAATGTTGTTATCACAGAAAGGAAAGGATGAAGGATTCATATGTTGCTGAACTTGCTGGAAATTTCTACCTTATATATGCATTTTTAATTGACTGTCTGATGTATGTTGAAGTATGCTTGATTCTTGTTGGGGATAGAAGAGCACACACGAGCAATTACAAGAACGAAAGTAAACAACAAGAATTGAAAGAGACACAGAGATTTACATGGTTCGGTCAAACAGACCTACATCCACGGCCGCACTAGAAGTATTTCATTCACCATTAGGGTTTACAAGTTACATGAGTATTTCAAATAGGAGTTAACAACTGGGCCGGGCTAAACGTAATACAAATGTCAGGCCCAAAAAACTAATTTTCCTTCCAGGAATACCCCGCAAGGGGCTTTGCCCCCTTGACCCCCGGTCAGCGAGAACCCCGCCGAGGTGCTAGCGCTTTCGGACTCCAGCTCGTCGAGGCGCTTCTCGCCTCATCGGCAGTCAAGAGTTCCTGGCAACTATTGGACTCCACATACTCAACAATTCTGTCTAGTACTCGTGCACCAGAGCATTCATTAGGCATCTTTGTTTTCCATTGTTTTAAAAGAATGTTTGGTTTCCACCTGTTTATGCAATTGATGGTGGGAAAAAATTTTTCTCTCAAGGACAAAGGTGCATTGGTAGCATGCACAAAAAAGTGAATTTTCCCTTGACTGACCAAAAAAGGAATTTGCATCAACTTTTAGAAGTTTTGAATAAATAATAATCTCTTACTATACTGAATTTTAGGATCATTTGCTGAGGAAGATATTGGAAGGCAAGGAATGACAGTTCCATCAGTTGTGGGGAATGCAACAGCAAGCAGAGGATTAGAAGTTGCAGTTGCCAATCTTCAAGAATATTGCAACGGTGAGCTAATTGTTGTTTGGTTCATTCTAATTTGTGGATATTTGATTTATGTCCAAAGAATATTCATTTTATTTTATGCAGTGTCCTTGGAAAATAAACACTATCTTCTTGATGCCATGTTACCTTATATGGAATTAGTCTAAAAGTGCTGCTATTATTTTCTTCTGAAGGATTATGCTTATAAACTGAACACTTCTCATTGTACTTGCCAGTGCTGACCAACTAATGGACAAATCCGGTCAAGCTTTTGATTAGTTAATGGTTTTACCGGAATTGGCTAGTGACAAGATTAGTTATCATGGTTAAGTAAAAGGAGAGAAGTCGGTTAACTTATCAATGTAGATTTTGTTGTCTATATGTATAAAGCATCGATGAGTAGATTTACATTGATAATTTGGGAAGATGTCATTGTTATTGGAATGACAGGGTTCGAGGGGGAGGGATGAAACCTATATGCGAAGAAAATCTTAAAAGGAAAAAAGGGGGAAAAAAAAAATCTAATTTCTGTTGCATAAAGTTACACTATAAACATGAAGTGGTAAAGAAGCAGCAAAAGTATCTCGAGGAAAGATGATTTCAGTGATATAGACAACACTGGGAGCACTATAACTGTTTGAGTTCTTAGAAGAATCCTGGTTTCTGTGACATAAACCAAGATGCAAAAAATTGTTTATGCTAGAAACTAATCTTCTCTGTGGAAATCTTGAGATGAATTCATATGTAGTAATTAAGTGAAAGTTTCCTGTAATTTTTAAACCTGCTTGTAGAGGCACCTCCAAATACCTTGTTTCCCCAGTAAACCAAGCCAGTGTAAATGATAACTTTCCTTTTTCCAATATGGACCTTTGTACTAATACATTCACCCTGGTTGTGTTCATTACTTGTTGAATCCCCATGTAGAATTGGAGAACAGATTATTGTCTCGGTTTGATGCAGCATCACAAAGAAGAGAAATATCTACAATGGCTGAATGTGCTAAAATCTTGTCACAAGTGAGTAAACATTGGTTTTATCCTCTAAACAATCCGCAATTTTCTTTTTTTTTAAAAGCAATATAACAAAATTGTTTGTGATGGATGGTGGTGAACAGAACACTGGTTCTACTTAAATATTAGGAACATGAGAAAAAGAATTAACTCTTCTGCTTGCCCTTTGCAGGTCAACCAACATGAAATAACTGATCTAGGATATTTTCTTGATCTGCCCTTGGTCTATTTTTCAAATAGAATTAGGATTTTTGGTATATATTGACTAAATATGATTTCAGATTTCTAGTCAGATTAGGATTTCAGGGTTTTGAGGTTTATAAGTACACTATTGTTATGTAGGGTTATTATTAGGGAAACTACAAATTGTCGTTCAAACTATTTCTATTTCTTCAAATATCCCATTAAACTTTTATTTTCATCTCTCATTTCCTTGAAACTTTTAATATACAAATTCTTCAACTTTTTGTATCTTTATTCTATTATTTTGTCATTTATTTGTATCATTCTTCTTTATTGAAAGTGATAATTTTCACTCATTATTGCAGGCGTTTGTTGGGTAGATAAATGATAGAAAATAGCATAAGGATAATCAAAGATGAATTAAAAGTTAATGGTATCTTTGCGTAATTAGAAATAGTGCAAGGACATTAAATATGAAAATAAAAGTTTAAGAATAGTTTCAAAGAACCAAAAATAGTTGTAGGGCATTTTGAGCCAGTTTCCTGTTATTATTACTATTTAGAATTTCCCTGTCTTACTAATATATCTCTCCTTCAGTTCTTGAGTCGAATTCAAGACTTTCCGGCCTTTTCTTTTCTCTTTACTCTACCTCCTAGAGTGCAAATATACTGGTTCTATCACTTGCTCACCATATATATACTGAAGCTGAAAGTCGTCCCCAAAGCACTACAAGTCTATATCTGAACAATTCCTGTTAGTTGCGTATTTTTTAATTTTTCTTCTCCTCTTTGTACAAGTTTTTCTGCCAAACACTGTAGATTTGTGTGGTTAATGTGTGAATGTTCTCCAACAGGATTAATCATTCAAATGGCTCCTTCTTGAACATTTGTTTTCTGATGATCTTGTTCCTGTAGAAAGTGATAAAGTTGCAAGGAAAGCTTGTTTAACTTTCTTCCTACTGCTGACGTATTCAATGTGCAATGCAGTTCAACAGGGGTACTAGTGCCATGCAACACTATGTTGGGCTACGCCCAATGTTTGATGTGGAGGTTATGAATGAGGATGCTAGAGTAGTTCTTGGTGATCAGGGTTCCCTGCCTAGTCCTAGTAACGTTTCACGTGGTCTTTCTGCATTGTACAAGGAGATAACAGGTGTTGAGAAATTGCACTTGTCCTTATGTGTCTTCATTTTTTTTTTTTTTTTCCTTTTGTTGTTTATATTCCTACTTGATGTGTAATTATTTTCTTCTTGCAGATACGGTCCGAAAGGAAGCAGCCACCATAACAGCAGTATTCCCTTCTCCAAATGATGTCATGTCTATATTGGTCCAGGTATTTTAGCCTAAATTTCTTATTATGGATAAGGCTGTGGTAGTTTTTTCCTATCAAGCGGTTGAGTTCAATCAAAGAACCGGCAGGCAGACTTGTTTATGGAAGTTTTCTTTCAATTTTTTACAAGAATGTATCTTTGATAAGTCTAAAGCATCCTGTAATTTTCAATCCATTGGGCATTGGGAAGGGAAATGTATGCTTACTCATGGTTGGAACCATCTAGTTTTAAGAATAGGGTATTGTTTATAGAAGTTCAAGCTTCACCTAGATCCTGATCTGGTACAAACCTGGTACAATATAGTGAAGTACCAACACTAGCAGGATTCTTATTCTAGCTAAATCATTATGTGGTTCAATGCAGCGCGTATTAGAAGACCGGGTGCCAAAACTGCTGGAAAAACTTTTGGTGAGACCTTCACTTGTTAATCCACCCCCTATGGAAGAAGGTGGTCTTATATTGGTGAGTGGCTGTGCTGGAGCTGCATTGTCAAATATGTCTTTGTTTGACATCTTACCGCGGCTAATGCTGATCCTCTTTATTTCATGAGATATCAGTATCTAAGATTGCTAGCGGTGGCATATGAGAAGACACAGGAGCTTGCTAGAGACTTGTGCGGTGTAGGATGTGGGGACTTGGATGTGGAAGGTACAGTTTTAAAGTTTCCCCCTTTGAGTTGAAAATTTGTTCCATTTAGTGAAGACGTGGAACAAGGGGTTAAGCTGTTCATATCAGTTTCTTTGTATTGTATCCTCAAATATCATGTAAGGCTACTTTTTGTTGGGGGCCACCCTTTCCTCTCACCCTAGCTTTCCATCTTGAACCACTGAAGATAGACTTGCAAAGTTATTTTCAGTATGTGCTCCTTAATCAGACTACTAATTATGAGAGTAACTTTGTTCCCCCTTCATATAGCAGGGATGTATGAACTATATATCATTTGACTATAAAATGTTGGGTTATACAAGTGATTGAAGATACGGTTCATATCTCAGCTGAAATTAAACATGGGCTGAAGTTAGTTTCTTGTGTTGGCAATTACATTTTTCTTGTGTGCATCTTTTACTTCTATGTCCTAAAACTAGTTCAATCTCTTGTTTCAGGTCTAACAGAATCTCTATTTCTTTCCCACAAAGATATCTATATCGAGTATGAGCAAGCCTCTCTCGGGCAATTATACAAATCAAAGGTTTGAACTATCTTTCTCCCTCTGCGGTTTGCGCTCAACTGTTGGGTTTTCTGAGTAAAGATTGGATCCTGTTCTTCCTTTGTGGATATTTTATGGCAATCTTTTACATGCTGTATAGATGGATGAGCTTCGTGCTGAAAACCAGCAATCAACTGAATCATCCGGGACCATTGGGCGATCAAAAGGAGCTGCAATTGCATCTTCTCACCAGCAGATATCAGTTACTGTGGTAACAGAGTTTGTAAGGTGGAATGAAGAAGCCATATCTAGATGCACTTTGTTTTCATCGCAGGTAGTTTCTGTACTGGCAGGTTTTTTCTGATGGATGGTTTGTTACCATATACTTGGGAAATAGGGAATGTGATGATAGTAATGTTAGACTCAACTTCTTTTTGTTTACTATTTCTATTTCGTTTCTATGGTAGGGAGAGGAAAAAGAAGGTAAGGCAACATAGCTAGGGGCTAGGCTTCCTTAATTTTTTACTGCCATGTTTGAATCAATGGTCTTCTTGAAGTTGTTTTTTGAGAATTGTTTGTTTTCAAAACGATAAAAATGATTAATAATATGCTTGAATTAATAATACGCAATGCTTTGGAAAATTTTCAGCCTTATAACTATGATACTTAGCAAAGACTTGTGGGCTAATTTGCTTTGATAAGTCAACGTAACTCTGTTCACAATCCACCGAAGGCATGCTTAGTAAATATGAGACAAATGACAACAAACCAAAAGAAGCTTGCCCCTTTTCTAGGAGAAGGCAGAAGTGTTAGGATGTGCATAATATGGTAAAGATACTCAAAAACTGCACTGTAAATGGGTTTTAGATTATAAGTGCTCCAGAAGTACTTCAATTCGAGGGAAAATACTCATTGCATGAGGTCAGTTTTCTCAGAATTTGAGAACGATACCTGGGAAAGGGAATGTGGACTTTAAAGATGTCACTTTTCCCATTTGAAGCGCTTATTAGCTTCTGTATGGCACTCTTCTTGAAATTATACTGTTTAAGGATGTATATCCAGTTGTGTGCCTATAAGTGGGACGTCAACAATAACTTTAAAATTGTTTATGAAAGAAATAATTCTCATTGCTTTCTCTATTTAGTTTTTTTGGGGTTGATTTTGAATTTTAACTCTCATTTTTCAGCCTGCGACACTGGCAGCCAATGTTAGAGCTGTTTTTACGTGCCTTCTTGACCAAGTTAGTTTGGCACACTCTTTTTCTCGTTCTTAGTTTCTTCTGCTGATTGACAGAAGTTTCCTCTTTAAAAAATGCATATAAGCTCTCTATTTTCTATTGTTTCTCAGGTAAGCTTATATATAACTGAGGGTCTTGAAAGGGCTAGAGATAGCCTGACGGAAGCTGCAGCTTTAAGGGAAAGGTTTGTGCTGGGAACAAGTGTTAGTCGAAGAGTTGCTGCTGCGGCTGCTTCCGCTGTAATCACTTTGTCTTTTTTTCACTCTCTTCTTTACAATCGATGGTTTGTTGTCTGTATATCCATGAGGAATATTGAGGCAGATGAGGTTCAGATGTAAAATCTTGTTTTGTAATTACAGGCTGAAGCAGCTGCTGCCGCTGGTGAAAGTAGTTTCAGATCTTTCATGGTTGCTGTACAACGTTGTGGAAGCAGTGTGGCTATTGTTCAGCAAGTACATTTGTTTGGTTCTTGTGCTAACTGAATTAATGTGAGCAAATGGTTATCTTTTGCACTCTCATCTAACTCTTCTGGTGCAGTACTTTGCAAACTCAATTTCTCGGCTTTTGCTGCCTGTGGATGGTGCACATGCTGCTTCGTGCGAAGAAATGGCAACAGCCATGTCCAGTGCTGAGGGTGCTGCTTATAAAGGACTTCAGCAATGCATTGAAACAGTCATGGCTGAGGTCTGTGCTCATTTGGTTTATTAGCTGGAAAATATAGCCAGTAATTTGAATGAACTAGACTGCTCATTGTTGTGCGGCGAGTATTATTCCATTATATGCATGCATATCATTCTGCAGAATTCAATGTTGTCCAGTAATGAAGTTGATGTGCCTCTGAAACTTTCCAGGTGGAGCGATTGCTATCAGCTGAACAAAAAGCAACAGATTATAGATCACCTGATGATGGAATTGCTCCTGATCATCGGCCAACAAATGCCTGCACAAGGTGCGGTGGACTTTGTAAAATTCAATTTGCATTAACAATATTCTGATGGTGCAAACTTTGGTGGCATCTTTCTCTTTTTGAGGTTTTGTAGAAGTTGCTAATGTATCTTGTACTACAATCACTTTTTTAATAAAAAAAAAGGAACTTCTGTTTGGCTGATGTGTATTTGTTGTATTGAGTGAAAATATAAGCATGCAATAGTATTCGTGTTGTGTCTGAAAATTAATCATCTGTTCTATTGGCTTAGAGTGGTTGCATATCTTTCCCGAGTTCTTGAAGCTGCATTCACTGCCCTGGAAGGTCTTAACAAGCAAGCTTTCCTTACTGAACTGGTAAGGAAATTTTTCTTTTTCTTTTCCAGGTTCCTCCTTTTTTTTAAACTCTTATTGATCCCTGGATTCTTCTTCTGCCCTTATCTTGTGTATTGTCTGACTGCGTCAGTCATGTGCATGTTGCTTCTGGGTTTTTTTTTTTTTTTTTTTTAGTCATGAGAAGTAATGCTCTTTTCCAAATTTTTCATTTCATTCTTCTATAGATTAAACCACTTTTGCCTTATTAAAACCATGGCTTGTACTGTGTGGACTCTGGTTTGTTTTCTGTATTCATTTTGCCAAATATCTTATGAATACGAGGAAGAGGTCACTCATTATTTTGGATTGCGATCCAATGGCTAAAACTTGAATACTGTTTTTTTCCCTTAAAACTGAAACTTGCATCACTGGACAGCTTTAATTGGTTTTTTACCTTAGTTAATGCCTTGATGGTTTTCTGATTCAAGCTAAAGGGCATCCCCACCCCCCGAACCCCCACACGTTTTTGGGCTTTGGTTTTCATTGTTTAGAGAATGTCAACATGTAATAAGGACCAGTTATATATATCCTAGAGGTTAAGTCAAGGACCCCGGGCTTCTTTATTTTGTTTCTGCCTCTTCTTTAGAACAAGCTTTCAACAACAGACTTTTGTTATTCATGCTACTAAAATGGAATAGAGGTTGAAGAAGAATTATAGACTTATTCTGTTGATTCAATGAAAGGGCCTGGTAGCTCTGTGTTTGGCTGTTGCATTGGTGAGGAACAGAATTTTGTTCCCTTGTAATTTTAGAGTTCTCAGTTTGTACATAAAGTTCTCTTCAGTTAGGTCTAAGGCTATATTCTTGCTGTCTCTGCATGTGTGGTTAAGACTATGTGTCTAACACTTCCTGAACCCTAGATGCCAAGAACTTAAAACTTCATATAGAAGTATATCAGCCCCTTTCTTAGAAATTACAAAAATATGCATTGTAGTGGATATTGCAATCCTGGTCACAATTTACATGCATATCTCCCGTACTGCATGGTTTTTCATTTTGCAATTCTTCTCTGGATACAAATTAGCAATTAATGTCTTGACATCTTATGCTGATTTACGCAAATGCCATAACTGTATTAACATGCCCAGTTCCTTAATGCAGGGTAATCGTTTGCATAAGGGTCTGCTTAACCATTGGCAGAAGTTCACCTTTAATCCTAGGTAACCTTTTCTTGATATCTTATACTTCATGGCTCTTTCTTTTAGTTCAGATGTCTCCTTATATGTGAAGTTTTTAATGAAATTTTGTAGTCTTCATGTCCTTCATTATGTTTCTTTTATTCATCATAAAAGTTGTATTCTAGTTCCCACTCAATGGAACTTAAGAAAATTTGTTCGTCTATGATCCATTATTTGAGTCGTGCTGGTGGGGTTTATACATATATTTATTGCTCAAACATTCCAATTAAATTGATTTGATTAGATGTGATAGAATTCACTTTGGATTATGTAAATTGTAGACATAATAGCATGCTTACTTTGGATTCCCTAAATTGTTTATGGATTCTTCCAATTAAGAATTTTTACTGTGAATCTATTCTCAAGCTTGTGGTCCCTATATCTCTCGATACCATCAGCAATCCTCTATTTGTAAAAAAAATAGATGTTAAATATACCAGAAATTCTTTTGAAATCATCAGCACGTGACTTAAAATGTCTCCTTATCTATGAAATATATGTCAAGTTTTCTAGATAGAATCTTTGTTATCTTGGTGGTTAATTGCCAAAAGAAATGAAATGCCATGTTCAATTTCTGGAAAACCATCAGCTGTCATTCTCAGTCATACCATTTGGGAGAAAGACCTTTGCCTCCCTCTGCTTTCAATGTTAACTGCATGTGTGTGCTTATGATGAACTTTTAACATACCCATCATACATGTAGTGTTTTTCTTAGGATAATTGTATTGTTGTGGCAACATAATATGCTGAGTCTTGCCTTCTTAATAAGTTTTGGCTGTGTTCTGAGTTCTTGATGGTCTCAAGATAGAGCTTGTATAGGTGTAGCTTCTTTCTACATGTTATTGTGTCTCCTTTTATAAGGAAGTTATTACTTTAGTTGAATTTGTGTGAAGTATGGACATAAGACCTGCAGTATGACTCAAAATTTTACTCACTGAAAGATCCTATTGTCCATATAATTCTTTCCATTAAATGAGAGTTAGCATCTGAAGTATTTTCACTGTAGTGATGATAGTTAAGATACAGTACTTTGCCCCTTAATTTTGCTTTTTGTTAATATTTATTTTTCTGGGTTTCTTCATTTAAACTTTTATGACTTTGACTTCCTCAGTGGAGGACTGCGTTTGAAGCGTGATATAACAGAGTATGGAGAGTTTGTCCGCAGTTTCAATGCTCCTTCAGTTGATGAGAAATTTGAAGTGCTTGGCATGTAAGATGAAGTGCCTTTAAGATGCACTAGATCTTTTCATTCCATCTATTTCTTCCACTTACTGATATAAATTTTACCTACAGAATGGCGAATGTTTTTATCGTTGCTCCTGAAAGCTTGTCAACTCTGTTTGAGGGAACCCCAAGTATCAGAAAAGACGCACAAAGGTAATTGTCGCTATGGTATCTTTTACTTCTAAATACCATATCCACATGACTTACTCAAAAACCATGTTTAGCATTCTTTATAAACTGATTTATATGTTACTGTAGGAGCTTCTTTAAATTTACTAAATTATATTTGAGAAGGCTTTGTAGTGCCAGCTCAATGTTATAGATCATTGAGAAAAAGGCTGAATTAGAGTGGGGATCCTATACCTCTTTCCTTTAGGCGCTTCTTTCCTTCTCCTAGCAATTACTAGATTAGTAAACAAATTTTAAATTGGCTGTATACTCAGGTTTATTCAACTTAGAGAAGACTTCAAGAGTGCAAAACTAGCTACCAGACTGAGCTCTTTGTGGCCCAGCCTAAGTTGAAAGTGGGAAAAAAGGCACTGAATGCAGATAGGACTCCTATGTTCATTTTGGACTTTCTTATCCAAGAGCCTGATGAAACACCAACGGCAGCTATACTTGTTGCAACTGCAACAGAAAATTTCTTTGACAGATGATGTCAGGTAGAATATAGATAATTCTTTGTTGATCCTACTTTCTGTTCTGTTCCTTGATTTTTTTTGTTTTTTTTAATGTTGATTTGAGTGTATATTATAGAGTTGTAGTAAGTTAGATTACTGTAATAGCAGTAATTTCCTATATTGATTCGGAGTGGCTTTGTAGGTGGTGTTTGTAATGGGCTTAAGCAAGTCTTTGTCAAACCTGAGATTAGAGAAACCTTTTCACTGTGACTATTAGAATCTTTTCAATGCTGTTAATGGTTCTTTTCCACAAAAAATTGATGTTATCAAATATTATATATATTAAAAGAGGATAAATTAATTAGCAAAGTCACTAACTATAAATAGTATGATGTTTCTCATCTGAAGAGAAGTACGAATACTGCAGCGGCCACTAGCTTTCCAGGGGTTATGATGAAGGAAGCACGAAGAGAGGCTGTGATTTTGAGGTATTCTTCTCTGTAAATAACATCTTAGATAAAGTAAAGAAGTGATTGAGAAGCATAGGATTGCCTCTAGTAGTGCTGTGAGTATCCACTGCGACTTTCCATATCATGTGGTTGGCTTTTGATTGTATAAAGAGGGAGATTGTTACACGAGGTGGCCTTGTTCTGAGATTACAATCTGCTTGGATGTACAACTTATCTGATCACACTTTTGCATGCATGTCTCTTTGTGTCAAATCGTGATGACTTCCTAACCCTAACCCACCCTCGGTCTCTCCCTGTATGCCTAAAATGTGCCCGAGTGTGATGAATCCTCCCATGACCACACAGTAGCACTGAGGGTAACACATTGGCTGGCTGTCGTAGGCCTAGTTTCAGGATTACTTTGGGTCGCGAACAATCTTGCTTTCGGTTGAGAGGGAAAGAAGTTGGGGAGTGAGGGAGGCGTTAGGTCTGATGCATGGGCAACCAAACTAAGGACATTTGAATGAGAAGTTCGTTACCAAATAAACTGGTTCAATCTGAGAGGGCAAGAAAGATGGGTAATAATGAGTGGTTTAGGTCTGCGGAAATGGCAATGGGGAGGTCCCATTTCGAAGATGTGCATGATTCGAGTGGCAGCCATCTTGTCATTGCCAGGGCCAAATGCCACTGGTGATCCCTCAAGGTTACATGTTTTGGGCCCCGGAGAGTAGCTGCTGATTACCCAGGGCTATGTTTCGATTGAGGGGAAGAAGAGGAGAGAGAGGAAGAAAGAATGTATTAATTGGTTTTTTTAGCAATAATTGGTGAAAAACTGGGGGAAAAAATAGTTATATTAATTTAGGCATTTGTTTGTATTTTTTGGTAGAGTATAAATATATTAAGATTTGTCATTAGGGGCAAAATTAATTTCTTTCTTTTGTTTTTTTTTTGTTTTTTTGGTCTACGGGAGGAATTAGAATATTTCTAGATCTTGTCTCGTTATTTTCTTTTGGGTTTTTTTTTTTTT
>JAXGGT010000146.1:1664880-1715973 GCA_035583425.1 Marsdenia floribunda | reverse complement strand
ATATATATATATATATATATATTTAATACTCTTATAATTAATAATTGATCACTAATATTTATTAATTATTTTTATTGAATAAAACAGAAATAAATAATATTTTAATCTTTTCAATTAAAATACATATCAATTTTAATGTAATTTATTATCTATAACAAGTATATATATATAAAAAAAAAAAATCTGTGAATTTAAGTTTAAAATATGTTAATTTGAACAAGTTAGAATTATAAGTGTATTAAACTATAATGTGATTCTATAACCACCAAACTTGCAAAATTACGTCAAGAAGTTATGATTCAAGATGACATGAGTTCGAGACTTGACACGATAGAAGCGAAAAAGCCTCAAATTTTTTTTTTAAAAAAAAAATTGCAAAATTACAAACCACAAATTATTTCCTAAAATCCATATGTGGACGGCGATTTTCCTCTACAAAAATATGTTTAAAAATAATGCAAAACCAAAATCGATGGAATCGAAATATATTTCATTAATTTAAAATATGGGTTAGGACTTGATGAATCTGGTTTTAAGGGTCTTTGGACTTGATCTTAGAATAATTTTGATATAAATTCGAGACTTGGTCTTGATCTGTTTATATGTATTTGAAGGAAGGAAGAATCTAGCTCGTAGCTTCGCTACCTCAAAGATCATGTTACTTGAAACTCCTCTTGTTATTCTATTTATAAAGGAATAGATGACAATATAAGAGTCTTTGAATGGTAATGTGGTGCTTTCTAATTGGTCGAGACACTCCTTTGACTCTCGTTTATTAGACTTGTTACATTGTCATATGTCAACATGTGATTTGTTGCAGTAAACGATAAAAAGTAATTAGTAAAAAATAATAAAAAATTAAGTAAAAATTTATTTACCACTTAATTAATTTTTAAATTACTTTTATAAATTTTCATTATCTACACTATAGTCTAAATAGAGGAACATGTGTTTTTTTTTTTTTTTTTTTTTTTCCCCTATAACGTGACTATAACTGATATCTTCTTAAGATGTTACTAATTAAATTTAAATTATCTTATCTTTTAATTGTTATATATATATATATTAATAAATGAAGATGAAAATAAAAATAAAAATGGGAATGGATAAAAAATAAATAAAAAATCGTTTACCAATATATTGATTTTGAATCTTATATTAAAGGGAAAAATAGTGGGATGTTGGGACAGCAATAGGGCGCACGTGGGGATCACGAGTCTTTGCCGGTTGGAGAGGCTGTTGCTTAGGCTTCTAGTAGTCCCGCCCCATATGTATATATATAAAGGAAAATTGGACATTTTAGTCCCTATTTTATTTTTGTTTGAAAAGTTAGTCCTTTTTTTTTTCTTTAACTTTTTTTAGTCCCCAAATTAAAATAGATTTGATAAATAAGTCCTTATGACCATATTTTTAGATATTTTTGATGCCAACAGTCACATAATTTGCATGTATAAATTTTTTGAATGGATAAAAATACTTTTATTTAATAATACACTTGTAAATTGCATGAATTTTGGCATAAAAAATATGAAAAATGTCTAGAAGGACTTATTTATCCAATTAATTTTAATTTGGGGGACTAAAAAAGTTAAAGAAAAAAATATAAGGACTAATTCTTCCAAACAAAAATAAAATGGGGACTAAAATGTCCAAATATGTTTGTATAATTTTTTTTTTTGATATTTAATAATTATTTTTAATTTCGACTAATTCCTCTAAAAAAAATTATAATTAATTTAAAATCTGTTTAAATTGGACTTCTTTCATTTTTAGAGGAACAGATTCTTCAAACATAAGACAATGAGTAAATGCCCCTTATATTTATGCCATAAATAGATTTCTTAGTAATGAAAAAACGTTTCATAACAAATGGCAAAAATTTTAATAAATATTATTAATAAATAAATAAAAATTGCATTAAAACTTATATCAAAACAAATTAAAAAATTTATCATAAATTTAATTTGTATTAATTTATATTATATTATTTTTATTAATATATAGCTTATTGATGGAATATATATATATATATAATATTCATTACATATTCTTAATTTTATATTATATATATATATAAATAAAACCCAATATAAAAAATAAAAAGCTGGTTGAGACTTTGATTCCCTTGTTACAAATACGTTTGCAAAAAATCATCAATGTGTTGTTGAATTACTAATTATTGCATCACATTGTCTTTGAAAAGATTTTACACCTAATTTTATTCCTTAGCTTCCATAAATGATTTAATAATATATATATATATATATATATATATTAATGCTACTAATAAATTAATTTAAACAATGAAATTATTATCTTAACTACTCTTGTTTGTCGCCCAAATTGTCTTCTTAACAGTGGTTCCAAACACGTCGTTAATATATATATATATATATATATATATATATATTAATGAAATATATTACTATAATTAAACACATCGATGGCCGTTTCAAGAATTTTATTTTAATCAACCATTTGATAATTCGAATTAAAATAATTTTTTAGTAAAATATATATTTTTAATTTATTTTTTTTTTATTTGATAATTACTTTAAATATCGATTAATTCATAATGGAATTGCATTGAATTTTTTTCAAAAGAAAACTATTCCAATACTTATATTTTTATTCACAAAATTCGAACTCAAGAACCTTTTTAAGGGGAACTAAATTCATTCAACTTAAACTAATAGTATTTGTTGATTATTAATAGGAAAATAACACTACTTTTTTCAAATTACATCAAAATAATCAGATTATTTAAAAGTTAGTGGGAAGGACTAAGTCGAATAATTACAAATAATTATATGATATAATACCATAAAAATAAAAATATAGAATTTAGATTAATAATGTAAAATAGTTATGATACAAAAGTAATTTTTTTCTCATTAATTCTTTTTTTTTTTTTCTTATGATGGTATTCTAAACTCTTCCGATCCATATTAATTCACCCATCCAATAGTGCGAAGATATCTCAAATGTGGAATACCCGAGTGAAGTTACCCCTACACTTCTTGGTAAGCCAAGAGGAAAGGGAGATTCGACCCCCTAGACCTCTTGGCAAGTCAAAAGTCTAAAAGAAAAAACATGACCAACATGCCAAAAAAATATACTAAAAAAATGTATACATGAAAACAATAAGTTAATAGTTTAATAGTATAACACTCATATTTTTTATATTTCTATTTGATTTGTGAAATTGATAATCTTGAATTTAAATCTAATCAAGTATGGTGTGCCATAATTTTTAAAAAATATACACATAATTGAAAAATGTCGGTCCGGCACGCGCATGAAGGGTTGAGTTACGGTCACGTTCCTTACCATCCTCCTAGTGAGAGTCATCACCCTTTTTTTTTTTTTTTTTTTTTTTGCCCTTTTTCGATCTTTGCATCTTTCTTTTTGTCGGTAAGTGTCCAATGAGACTCACTCACTACTCACGAGCCAAAATAATCTTATTAAAAACACACACATACACACAGTACACAGTACAGCACTCCCACCACCTCCACCACCGTGTGGACTTTTTCTTTAATCCATAGTGTAATCCTTTTTGACATTTTCATAAGTCAACCCCTCACCCCCGCACACTGCTTTTCCGCATATTAGCCCATCAAGGGAAGCCATTTCTATTATTTTTTTTTTTTTTGGGGAAAGAAGGGCCTTTGATAATGCCCCAACCCAACCCCATAAATTCCTATTCTTTGCCTCGGTCACTTTCTCTTTCTTTCTCTATAAATAATTGATCTTGTTCATTTTGGCTACCCCTCCAAAATCCTTTTTTTTTCCCCCTGCATTTCTCTCTTTCTCTCTCCAGCGCCAAAAGTCAGCGCCTTCTTTTGTCCTTTTTTTTTTCCCTTCTGGGTTCAACTATTTCTCCTCCTTGCTCTGTTCTGTTCTTTTGTCTCTCTGCGGGGGCTTTTGAATCTCTCTCTCCCCTCTTTGATCAACCAAGGGAGAGAAAAAAAGAAATGGCTGACGATTGGGATCTACAGGCGGTGGTCAGAGGCTGCAACACCAACGCAGCCACTTCTTGCAGCTCCAACAACATCACCAGTACTTCTACTACTACTGCTACTACTACCACCACCACCGCTGCTACTACATCTACAAGCACGTCTGCCTGCGGCGGAGATGTGTACAGCTTCGGCAGCTTTCAGCCACAGCGGGATGGAAACTGTCTCTCCTTTCAAGATCTGTTATTTGAGCCCAGGAATATTGAAACTGCTGCTGCTGGTGTTCAAGAATTGCATGATTTGTATAAACCTTTCTTCCCCAAATCTTCACCCCCCGTTTCTCCACAAAGCATGCCCATCTCCCCCCTTTCTGTTCTTGGAGGATTACAAGATCTATCTTCTCAACAACAACAGCAACATCCACAACTGCAACAAAAACAGCACCAACAGATATATCAACCTAAGCAGCAGACCTTATCTATTGGTGGCTCTAGAACTGGTGGTGCTTCACATAATCCTAGCCCAAGGTCTAAAAGGAGGTAAAAGAGTTGAAATTTAAGGACATCAACTTCCATAAATTCAATTTATATATGTGTGTGTGTTTGTTTTCTTACTACTATTATGAAAAATCCGTGAATTTTCTCACAGAAAAAACCAGATGAAGAGAGTCTGCCAAGTACCTGCTGAAGCTTTATCTTCTGACATGTGGTCTTGGAGGAAATATGGGCAGAAACCCATTAAAGGTTCCCCATATCCAAGGTTAGTTCTACTACTATTTTTATTTATTTTGAAGTCCTGCTTTTTTCTTTTTTGGTTCTTAAACAAGATTATCCTTTGAAAATTCATACTATTGCTTTCCGGCTGGTTCCTGTGATATATATATATATATATATGTATATATTTTCCATGAGCAACCTTTTTCTCACAGTAAATCCATTTACCTTGCTTGGCATTCCCCGGAATTGTTTGGAAAAAAAAAAGAAAAAGACATTTCCCCTTTCAGTAAGGAGAAAAAGAAAAGCCTGAAATTAGTATACAGAACTTGTGATATGGTTGTTCTTGTTTGTTCTAATTTGCTTGTGTTCTGATGCGAACAGGGGATATTACAGGTGCAGTACGTCAAAGGGCTGTCTGGCCCGGAAACAAGTGGAGCGAAACAGATCCGACCCAGGAATATTTATTGTCACCTACACCGCAGAACACAACCACCCCATGCCAACTCACCGTAACTCCCTCGCCGGCAGCACCCGTCAGAAGCCGGCAACCACTCAAACTGCCGGACATGCTAGTAGTTCGCCACCGGTTTCCCCATCGGTTAGTCTATCACCGGCACCGGCCGATAGGTTGGAATTGGAGAGCAGCAAAGAGGAGATAATGGAAGATGAAGATGATGATATTAATGCTCCTGAAATGGTGATGCCTTTGGATGACGATTTCTTTGAAGGGTTGGAGGAATTAACGGAGAAATCCGCCGGAGATTGCTTCTCCGACCACTTCCCTCAGAGCATGCAATTTCCTTGGTTATCAAATAATGCGACAACCACTGCCGCCGGCGGTGGTTGACTTTGTCACATAAATGAATAGCTGACTATCCTCCATAAAAGTAAAAGAAAAATGCAGCATATGAAATGATGCTTTTCTTCTCACTCACTTTTCTTTTTTGCATTTGCAGTAGGAATGGAGTATCTTTTTGTCCGTTTAGATACAGAAAGAGAAAGAGAGAGAGAGTAAAAAAGAGAATACAATGTTGCGTATTTCTTCTTTTCATCCCATCTTTCATTGTAAACGTAAAGTAAAATTCTCCACCCTAGAATGAAAGAGTAGTAAATACTGGTGGTAATAGTAGTAGTAACAGCAGCAGTAAGTAGATTTGATGATGCTTCCACCATCTCTGTAGGGGATTTTACATTGTATGAAATGATTAGGGAGGGCTTTTATACAGATGTTGTTCGATTAAATTAAATTTTTACCAGTTGATTTTCATGATTCTGATGATCATGATTAAGATCAATTTCTTTATACCTGGGAACATTATCCAATCTGGGATTATTTGCTTGCATTCCATGCTTTTGCTACATTTAATGGAAGTTTTTTTTTTTTTTTTTTTCGCCTTTTCTTTTCTTTTTCTCCTGATGTTATTGTTAGCATAATCATAAATGAAGCATTGGGAAGGGAAAACTGTGGTAAAAACCAATAATGAAATCTTTAATGCGCATGTTCCGTTGTAGTACTACTAGTACCAGTTACTTACAGACTAGTCCGACCTGTATTAATGTTCAATTTTGACCTAGCTTGCGGTTTTTTGTTTTTTGTTTTTTTTTTAATCTTCCAGGTTCACAAATTTGAATTATGTTGCCAAAAAAAAAAAAAAAGCATGAAAATTAAATTAAAAAAAAAAAAAAGTTTTTATTCTTCAAAAACTGCATAACCATGCATACTGATAACTAGGTATCGAACTTCACATTTGGAACTCAAACAAAGAAAAAAAAAGGGAAAAAATTACAGTGAAATTTTTGCTACTGCTGGAATTGTTGTTTGTATTCCAGCAAGGAGGAGTGTACATCAGGAAGTAAGTTTTGATCCAATCTATTGGGTTGGAAAATGCGTTGAAAACTAAATATTAATGAATCCGTATTATGCATCAATAACAAAAAGGAAGAGGTAATTAATAAGTATTTTGGTAAAAGGAAAAAAAAAAAAAAAAAGTCTTGAAAAAGAGAAGATAACTTAAGCTGAAGCTGAAGCTGAAGCTGAAGCTGAAACTGAAACTTCATATCCTTGAACAAAAGCCTGCAACTTTTCAGTTTGACCAACTGCAGGAAGCCACTCAGTGAGGATTTCCATGGTAACATAATCGGGACTACAAGCCTGTTCATTCATTTCATCCATAAGCTTAAAAGCCTTATCCAACCAACGCCTCTCCTGAAGGCCTTTGAGGAGGGAATTGAACGTTGAGGTATTAGGCCTGACACCCTTGTCCTTCATATCATCCAGTAAGGATAGAGCACCTTCAACACTGTCACTCTTGCAAAGAGCATTGATCAAAGTATTGTATATAATGGTGTTTGGTTTCCTGGTAGATGCCCTTGGTCCGGTGTTCATCTCCTTATATATCTTCATCGCTTCATCCAGATTTCCCAACTCGCAATAAGCACCAATTAATGCTCCATAAGTAACAACATTTGGGGTGATCCTATCCCCCAGCATCTTCTTCCACATTACATGTGCAGTTTCAAAATACCCCTTCTTGCTGGAATATGCAATCAAAGTGTTGTAAGTGACACGGTCAGGATTCACTCCCGATTCACCCATACTTTTGAACAGTTCATATGCTTTATCAAGTCTATTCTTCCTACAAAATCCACCGATCAAGACATTATAACCAATGAGATCCAACCGGAAACCAGCTGCTCTCATTTGGGAAACAACAGAGCAAGCATCATCCATCCTTCCTGCCTGGCTAAGGCCTGATATCAAGCTATGGTATAACGTTGCATCTGAAACAATCCCACTTTCCAGCATCTGGTCAAATAACTTCATTGCCCTCTCGATATTGTTTACATTACAAAAAGCAGTAATCAGGATGGTATAAGTAGTAGCATCCCCTTTTATACTTTTCCCTAGCATCTCATTAAACAATTGAAATGCACTACTAACTCTCCCACATTTGGACATTCCATCCATCAAAGTGTTAAATGTAATCACATTTGGCTCCACCCCTTCACTAATCATCTGATTAAAAAGCTCAAATGACCTGTCAATCTCCCCGACTTTGCAGAACCCATCCATCAAGGTATTGTAAGCAGAAGTAATAGGCTGACGTCCACGTTGTGTCTTCACCTTCTCCATCAAAACCAGGGCTTCTTCTTGCCTCCCAACCTTGCACAACCCATCAATCACTGTGCTATAAAGCACAGCATCGGGCTCCACTGAGATTCCACCAGTTTCTGCATCATCTTTCATCCTCTCAAGCACCTCAATCGCCTCATCCACTCTTCGAAGTTTACACAAATGATTAATCAAAATCCCAAATGTCACGACATCTGGTTGAATGTTTTTTTCTCTCATCTCTTTCATAAGCAAATTCATCCTTTGAAAATCATGCCCCTTAACTAAACCCGTCATGAGGGCATTGCAAGGCACAGTATCCACCTTCCCACCCAGCCGCATCAGCTCATGCACAAGGTCCCAAGCTTGATCACTTTTTCCACGTCTGCAAAACATCGTTATAATTTGACTCAAGCATATGCTGCTTGGAAAAAAACCGCTCTTGCTAAACATTATAACCATCTCAAAAATCTCCTCCTCCCTTAAGCTTCTTCCGCTCCAATTTCTCGTGAAAGCATATGACAACATTATATCCATCGTAGCCCTAGTCGGAAAGCGAACCACTTTTGATTCAAGCATTTCGTCGATCAGCTTCAAAGCATCATCCACCCGGCCATCCATTAGCATCGAGCTTAATACCGCATTGGCCATCGAGGCGTCTCGTAAACCTGGTTCAACCGCATTGAACACAGCAACAGTTTGTTCAAACATTTTTACTCGTCCAAAGCACTTAATCAGAAGAGTTGCAGACATGACAGATAGTGGAATGTTTTGCTCTCTGGCAAAGATGAACAGTTCCTGAAGCTTGGCAGGGGCATTGGAGCCCTCTTCACGGGATGCGTGCTCGAGCACGCCTTCGAATGCAAAAGAGACCGCCTTGGGGCTCTGTAGCGTGGAAGTTGCTGAGGATTCAGGGACTCGGGTGTTCTTGAAGAAGTTGAAGAACTGGAAGGATCTCTGGTAAGAGCCCAGTTCGCGGATTACTTTGAGAACATCCAGAGGGGCTATTGCAGGGAGTAGCTGCCGCAGGTCAGCACTGGAAGCCCAATCTTCCGGATTCGTAGACTGGAGGAGGGAGAGTATTTGATGCTTGAGGACGAAATTATCTGGTTTGGCGGTCTGGAGAGACACTGCTTTAGTAACGGAAGAAGTGCTTGTGTCCGATTGCGCAGGTGGTGGAATTGGTTTGGGTTCAGAGCAGAGATGGCGGAATGCAGCGGCTGAGCTGGGATGTTGTTTTATGGGTTTAAGGTGATGGAAGAGGTTGCGGCAGCCCAACGATGTCTGCCCCATCCTTACATTACTTTTCGAAAAATGTTACAAGAAGTAAGGGACAAAGTAAAAATAACCCCTTTTTTTTTTTTGGTGGGGGTGGGGGGGGGGGTGGGTGTGGGGGCTGGGGGAACTAGAAGAAAAAAGCTCTTTTCGGGACTCTGGGTAAAAGAAATGGATAAAGTAATAGAAATCACGGGTACAGATCATTAGCAAACAGAAGAATCATAGAAAATTGCCACCTTCTCTGTGAGATGCGGGCACTCCGCCCACAGCCACTGTTGATAAAGCCACTCTTTGCTCCCCCATCCCGAGTTATAAATCCACCATTTCATCTAATTAGTTCTAGAATACTTGGTTCTACTAAAAAACTCGTCTTCATCCATTCCTTTCGTGAAGCAATCGCAACATTCAGCAGAATGGAAGGAGCGAATGCTAAAGCTACCGCCTCTGGCGATGAATTATCGACGGAACACATCCTCGGTCATTGGTACTCCGTGCCGGAACTCCGACTTAGGGACCACCGATTCTCCGTTCCCCTTGACTACTCCTCCCTCGATCACTCTACTACTCTTAAGATCTCCATTTTCGCTCGGGAGGTAGTTGCTGGTACGATAATCAACTAATTAGGATTGTATGCCCGGCATCTCTTCCTTTTTAATCCCAGAGAAACAGAAATTAAAAATCTTTGTGCCTTAGGAGTAAAAACAATTGTAATTAGTGAAATCAAATTTTATCAATTGATATTTATGGTGAATGTAGATTGAGATGTAGAATCATACGGACCTTTGTCAATTTTGCTCTACCTTTCAAGCCTTATCACAGGCACAGTGTCTTCAACCTTGTGACAAGCAATTGACAACATTTTGCCAACACTTGGGCTTGGAGCTCCTAAGGTCATACAAGAAGAATAGCTTCGTCTTTTACCATGTTCAATCTCCTCAGTTCAGAGTTGTCTACGTTGAGATTAAGATTTGTTCATCTGACACTTTTCGAGCAGTTTCAGCAGGACTGGATGGTGCAGTTTCTTGGGTCAATGCATGACTCCGTTTGGGAGTAATGCAAATACTATCAGTTCCACATCTGATGACACAAAAAGATACATTGAAGGGTTTAGCATATGTGTTGCTACTGCTATTGTCATAATGATTGAGAAATAAACCAAGGACTGGGAATTAGGATCCATTCTCAATCTTTGCATTAGAGGACATATGAGACCTTCTGCAATTTTGAAGGCCCTGATGATGTTCAGTAAGTGAAAGAGATCGAAAGACCAGGATATGAGAAGATTTGATATTAGAGTTAGATTGGTTTTGGTGTTCTGTACCTGTGGAGTTGTTTGCTGCATTTCTTACCATTGAATAAGCTATGCTTTAGAGTTTCAGTTGATGTTTCATACCTATTTAACTTATAATTGTTATCTTTGTGATACCTGTGCATATACATCTTTCTGATTGCTCGATGAAACTCACCTGTTGACACTCACCTTGGATGTCTGTTGCAGACAAAATATTTACAGAAAAAATAAGAAAGATTAAACAAATTGTTCTCTTCTGAAAAGAAGACCACCACGGAATTGGTTACTCTTTGGTTGTGAATATCATGCTACTGATGAGTCTATTTTTCGTTTTTATGTTTCTCAAAACAATGGGGAAATATATGCAGTTGGGAAGGAAGAACAACCTCTGCCATATCTGTTATATTTGCAAGGTGGACCAGGTTTTGAATGTCCTCGTCCAACTGAATCTAGTGGCTGGATTGGTAAAGCATGTGAAGAATTTCGCGTAATTTTGATGGACCAGGCATGTCTTTGTGATTTTCTTTTAGTTTATTTAAGTATCATAATGAAATATAGCATCATGTCTTATCTGGTGCTGATAATTCAACGTGCAGCGAGGGACAGGTTTATCAACACCATTAACACCATCAAGTATGACACAGATGAAATCAGCTGACGAGCTTGTAAACTATCTGCAACATTTTCGTGCTGATAACATAGTGCGTGATGCTGAATTTATACGAAAACGTATTGTTCCTGGCAATGGACCTTGGACTATTTTGGGACAGGTAATAACTTCATATATTCTTTTTCCTATTATTATTTGAATATTTGTTCTTGTGTTTCATGGTCTAAATCTAGTCTAGTTTTCTCATTGCATTTTGGTCTCGTTGGAGAAACAAGTTTCTCATGGCAATCATCTGGGGAAGGGGAAGGGAAATCATTTCATTACCCCTCTTTAAGGACTTCTTGTCATTTACTTGTATATGATGGTAGTGATATCATTGATGATCAAACCAGTACCACGATAACTGGTGCTAATAGGTAATAATGAAGGCAGGGGTGGGATTAGCATTTACTGTTTGCTTGTCTTCTCCAGAGCTATGGGGGCTTCTGTGCAATAACTTACTTAAGTTTCGCTCCTCAAGGACTCAAGCAAGTCCTCATAACTGGTGGAATTCCTTCTATTAGAAGTGGATGTACTGCAGAATCTGTGTATAGAGCATGTTTTGAACAGCTTGTTCATCAGAATGAAAAATATTACAAGAGGTTTCCACAGGATGTTGGACTTGTTCGTGATGTTGTGAATTACTTAGCGGAGTCTGAAGGAGGCGGGGTAAGGAAATTTCAGGGCTGGGGACGTTTTATATTACTACTTTCTTCTCTTCTCTTCTACTTTTTAATGGTTGCTATGGACAGGGTTTTTCTGATTCAGTCTGTATGTTGACTCTCATTTTGTCCACTGCTTCTGGGTGTGTTACTGTAACAACTTGACATAGGTGCTTCTTCCATCTGGTGGCATCTTGACTCCCAGGGGACTGCAATTTCTTGGTCTTAGTGCTCTGGGATCGAGTACTGGCTTTGAGCGCTTACACTACATGTAAATGTGGTCCTTGCCATTTATTTAAATGATTTAAACTGTACTCTGTTAGTTTATAGTTTTCTTAAGTCTTCTACTGTAGGTTAGAGAGGGTTTGGGATCCAGTACTTCTTCCTGGTGCACAAAGGAAAATGAGCTACTACTTCCTGAATGCTGTAAGAAATACCTGCAATACTTTTTAACATCAGTTAAGCATGTTTTGACACCTTTGTATCGTAGATGAATTCCTACTTTAGTTGGTTTCCTATGAAATAATACAAATCACTTCAATTATTGACACCTTAGGATGAAGAAAGTGGATACTGGTGGATATATATTATGCCTTTTGTTTCTTCTCAACATTTTTTTCATAACATTATGTTAGATGACAGCAGACGTCTTTGTTTCTAACGGTAAAACTAGGTAGAAGTTCACGGTTGAATCTGATATTGTATTGTTTATTTCTTTTTATATTCTATTTTCTTTTGATATTTTCTTTCTCTAAAACGCGTGTCAAGTCAAAGAGAAGTAGGAAGAAAATACCCGTTTTATACATACCTTCAGTGTTGTGCACTGATATAATTGTGCAAGAGATTTTTTAACCTAATTTCTGACAAAGGTTTAAGATCTTGAAAGATTGGTAAATGTTACTGTTTACAAAATATCAAATAGTTTCCGGTATTATTTGACATTTCCATAGTTCAAGTTTTATAGCTCACTTTAGATATCTTCAAGGTGATTAGCAGATTCCAATGGTTTGCTAAATTGCAAACTTTCTCTAATGCAGTTTGACAGCTGGTTGGATATTGACACAAACCCTTTATATGCCTTGTTACATGAGGCTATATATTGTCAGGTAAAGGTTTATTTCAGTGATTTCATCCTCTTTATCTTTTTTATTTTATTTTATTTTATTTTATTTGGTGGGGGAGGGGAGGGGGAGAGACCAAACTTAAAATTCCTGAAGATATGTCTTCTCATCAATTTAAAATATGTACTTGGAAAGAGCTTGTTGGGTTTTTTATGTTTGTCTAATGTCTTGATTATTTATGGTGCTAAGGGTGCTTCATCAAGGTGGTCTGCCCACAGAATAAGGGATGAATATGGAAATAAATTTGATGCAGCTGGGGCTGCCAAAGAAGGTCGGCCTGTACTCTTTACTGGTGAGGTATGGAAGAAAAGAAACATTTTTCTTGCTTTTAACACTATGGACTTTGTGCAAATGGCTGTTGTGTACCCAAGGATTGCAGGTTTTTATCATGGATGAGCTATATATTCATAAAACTTAAGTAGACATAGAAATGAGGCGCAGATAGTAATCACTTCCTCTCTTGTATTTGAGAATGTCCTTCAATATCCTTAAGGGGATTGTTCTCTCATCTATCTCATTTTCTTTTCTTAGTTTCCAACCTCTACAAGATATATGTCTCATATGGTAAAGGTGCTTGGGGATCTAATGGACTCTGCAACTCCCCTACATGTAAAGTTTTAAGCTACGCTGAATTTATCAAACAAAAAAGAAAAGAAGGAAAGATCAAATTTACATGATTGAAGATTCTGCCACAATCTTATTGCTATTAGAAACAAAATGGAAGTAATGGCTTGTCCTTTTCCGAGATAGAGTTTTCATCTTCCCTTTAGATGAATGACTAAGTACAGGGCATTAAAGGACCTAGTATTCTTTCTGCAAAATTATTTTTTCATGTTTGTATGGAGCCTTTTACACTTCTGAATACAGTTTCTATATAAGCACCATGCGCAGGCTTTTACTGTTACTAGATAGTTTATGCACTATTTATTAATGGCTTTCTCCTTCCATTGCAATGCTTGCAATACAACATTACAGTTTGTTGGGAATAATGAAAATATGGCAATACTTAGTGCATAAATTACTGATTTGTCCTTTTTTTTTTTTTGTTTCCTCTTTTCTTTCCTTGTCCATGAAGATGATATTTCCATGGATGTTTGATGAAGTTCATGCCCTGAGGCCATTCAAAGAGGCAGCTGAATTGCTGGCCAAGAAGGAGGACTGGCCGCCATTATATGATGTTGCGTCGCTTAACAATAACAAGGTATTAGAGCTCCTTTTCTCTGATGCCTTGAATTCATTAACCAATACTGTTCAACGTTAAAAGAGTGGCAGTATTAACCAACTTGGGGTCATCGAATATCAATAATTATTCACCTTGCAAGAGTGTTTTGCCAGAACTTTTGACATCAAACATCTGTTGCACGAAGCAGGTACCAGTTGCTGCTGCAGTATATTATGAAGACTTGTATGTTAACTTCAAGCTGGCCATGGAGACAGCATCTGAAATAGCTGGTATTAGGCTGTGGATAACTAATGAGTACATGCATTCTGGTCTGAGAGATGGCGGTGGTGTAGTCTTGGATCATTTGCTGGGAATGCTAAATGGGAAGCGACCTTTATTTTGATATTTGGTCTTGTATTCACTTTGCATGCGAACCTCTCTTCTTTCCTTTCTTCATCAATTTAGCTTCCCTCCATTGTCGCACCTTTCATGATGCAATTGACTCGAGTGAATAATCCCATCCTGGATTTGAGTTTCATGATACGACTTTCTTAAACCATTCATTACTTATTTATTTGAAAAATTAGCACTTTAATCCCTATTTTATTAATTTTTATAATTTTAGTCCATTTACCATTTACCTTTTTTTTTTTTTTTTTTTAATCTTCTATGATCCTTAGACTATATTTTTAAGTGACTAGTCTTTTTAATCATATTTTGATTTTTTTTTTTAATATCAAGTTAGAATCTTATAATTAGTCTATACTAGTTTTAATAGTTTTAATTTGATAAGATAGGTCAAAAATCTTTTTAAAAAAATTAAGATTTATTTTAAAGTCTTAATTTAATAAAAATTTAACAAAAAAAATTGAAAGAATCATAAAAACTAGTGTAAAATAAAAAATAAAGGAAGATTGGTGAATCTAGTCCAAAATGTAAATATCATTTACAAGGATATTTACAAGTATAGTATTAACTGATTAATTTTCAATTTTTGGGTTCTTATTATTATTTTTTTTTTCATTTTTGTGATTATGGTCTTTTAGTCGAAATTTACTATTTTTTGGTAAAATCAACGATAAGATCAATCCTATAATTTTGTCAAGGGTAAAATAATTATCACAATAATATTTTTTTTTTTTTTTTTGAATTAGAAACCCAAATAAATCCCCCTCCCGGTCTCCCCTCCTCCTCCCCTTTGTTCTCTTCCCTCCACAGTGGTGTAATAGGTATTATCATATTTGTTTCTGGCTCTCATTTCATGGGTCACACGCCAAAGGTATCCAATGTTTTCTATTATACAGTTTTCGGGGGTTTTTGATTAAAATGGTCCTTTTTTTGCAATCACATAGTGAATAACTCAACTTTTAAAACTTATGTAAAAATAGCTTTAACGCGTATGAGATATGCGCCATAAATTTTATAACGCACATAAAATACGCGATATAATTTGAGTTCTATAACGTTTACACAATACGCGATATAGACTTTATAACGCATAAGGAATACGCGATATATAGAGCGCGATAAAACCCTAATTCATGCTGCCCTATAGCGCGTTATAGGGCAGTATGAAAATTGGGTTAAGTCTTATTCTACTCTATATCTCATATTGCATATGCGTTATAGGGCAGCATGAAATTACCTTAAGTCTTATTTTGCTCTATATCGCGTATTGCATACGCGTTATAGGATAGCATGAAATTGCGTTAAGTTTTATTCTGCTCTATATCGTATATTGTATACGCGTTATAGAGCAATATGAAATTGTCTTAAGTCTTATTCTACTCTATATCGCATATTACATACACGTTATAGAGCAGTATGAATTAGGATTTTATCGCACTCTATATATCGCGTATTTCTTATGCGTTATAGGGTCTATATTGCGTATTGTGTACGCGTTATAGAACTCGAACTATATTGCGTATCTTATGTGCGTTATAAAATTTATATCGCGTATGTCATACACATTAAAACTATTTTTACACAAATTTTAAAAGTTATCACTGTATGATTGCAAAAAAGAGAGCCATTTTAGTTCCGATTTTCGGCCTTGCTTGTTCATCATTTTCTTGAACATATTTGAAATTTCCTCTTTCTCTTCTACATCAATTTGCACCACCCAGCTGCAGATCTACCCACCATTTGTAGAATTTGCTTTTCTTTCTTTTTAAAAATTTTTGTGTGTGTATGCTATCTCAGCTGGCTTTGAGATTTTAATCTCGTTTATCGAGAAAATAAGTTTTCGATCCTATCTTTCTGGACAAAATCTCTTCTTCTATTTCAGCTTCTTTTTTCTGTTTTATTAGCATTAGTTTCGAATTTGTTGGGTAGCAGTGAAATATTTTACTACTTGGGATGGAAACCGGCTGTGAGGTCAGTATTCCGATAAGGCAAATTGATTTCGACGGCAAAGTTGATTCTCCGAACCTTGATTATCTCAGGATCAAAGAAGATGATGGCAACAATTACAATAGTGGGCAAACGCTGGGCTCCGTCTTAAGCGGTATGAAACGGTGGAAATTGCAGTCTCAGTGAAAATATAGAGAGAAAAGAGTAGGGTAGAGGGGGAGGGGAGACTGGGAGGGGTAGGAGAAGGTGGGGGGAATTTTTTTTTTTGATTAAAAAAAAAAAATTATTGTAATAACTATTTTGCCCTTAGTAAAATTATCGAATTGGTCAACTATTGTTGACTTTATCGAAAAGTAGTAAATTTCGGCCAAAAGACCGTAGTCACAAAAATTGAAAAAAAAAAAAAAAAAAAATTGAGGATCCAGAAATTGAAAATTAATTAGTTAGGACTATACTCGTAAATGATATTTAGTTTGGGATTAGATTCAACAATCTTCCAAAAAAAAAAAAAAAAAAATGATAAAAACTTAATAATATAAAAATTAAAATAATTAAAATTTCTATTTATTTTAAGTTGAATTATTCACATCAATCAATTCCAATATATATATATATTACTAGTAATTAATTTTTATTTATTATATAATATAAATCATGATATTTATAAAATTTTATTTATTTTTGTAGTTTTAATTTTTTATATATTCTTAAATATAAAGAAAGGTAATACGTGACTTGTTTGTTGTAAATACCAAAAAAAAAAAAATAAAATAAAGAAGATAAAAATACCTATAGATAAAATTACAAAATAGTTAAATAAAAATACCAAAATTATTAATCTATGTCATTGGAAAAAAATTAAGTCTTATAAAAGATTGCTCTAAAATATAATATATATATATATATATATATATAATATTCACTTAAATAATAAAAATACGAAGAACAAATGTTGTATTAATAATTAAAATAAATTCTCTTAAAAATATATTAAAATAAATAAAAAATTCATCTCAATAACTCTCATCTAAAATTCATATCTCACTTTTACCTTTTTTTTTTTTTTTTTTTTTAACAAATTCAAATATACATTCCAAAATTTAATATACAAAAAGAATAAGAGAAAAAAGGGGAAAAAAATTCCTTTAAAAAAATCATAAAAAAGAGAAGAATCAAAGTAAAATACAAAAGAAAACTTAATAAATACAAATGAAGAAGAAATATGTAGAAAATAAGAGAATGAAAATAAATAAACAAAAAGAAAAAAAATGGGTAAAATAGAAAAATATTAGAAACTCAAAACTTGCAAATGGAATAAATAAAAAAAATGTTTAAAATTAATTTAAATAATAAGAATTATTCCAACTATATAAATGGGGCAAGCGACTTGAATTAAAAAATATAAAAGAATCTAACAAAAATGATGATAAGAATTAAAGATTAAAAATAATAATAATAAATTTAAAGGTTAAAACATTAAATAAATTATATAGAAATTAAAAAAAATTTAAAAAGTTTATACAAATTACATAATATAATATGTCATTAGAAGAAAAACACCTTCTAGAAATTGACTCTTGAATTTTGTATATAAAAGATATGCACACACTAGACGTCAAAATTCTAAACTTAAACCAATAAGCATGTTAAAATTCCTGAGAAACAAGAACATAATAATCATCCCCAAGGAATTATAAATTTTCTCTAAAAATAGAAAAATGTCAGCCTAATTTTATCATTCCTTTCCAGAAAAATTTACATATTGTGTATGATACTTTCCTTCCTTTGGTTGGGAGAGAATTTTATCCGCAAATTAGTGTAAATAATTCTAAATTTATTATTTGATAGAATTAATGTCATGATTCAGGCCCGTCAATCTGTGCTGTAACTATGGGTCTATCCCGAATTGATGATGACTATCTAAATCCACACCGTCGCAATTATGGGTCTGACAGTACCAAGGTCAACTACTTGGTACCGTTCTCGCTGTACCACAAGGGATATCTCGAGTTGACAATGACTACCTAGGCCCACATTTATATTTCATGACATATTCACATATACTTTTAATATGAGACTTTCAATATGAGATAGGTATCACAATTAATCTCCACTCTTTTAAATAATTTTTTTTTTTTTAATTTCTAAAAGAATTTTAAAGTTGTGAATTTGATTTTTTTTCCCTCCTATATTTCCGTTAAATAATTTTAATCTCTTCTATTCTATTGTCAATATATATATGATGATATATTGTCTTTTTGCTCTTACAAAAGGTGAAGGTAAGGATAAGAATGAAGAAATTTAATTTTTGAGGGAGTGAATTGATGCCAGCCGAAAGTTATATGGTATATACGGATAAGCATGAAAAGTTGGAGGGGCAAATTGGAATGTAGTAACAGCAAAAACCCTCTTTCGTTTATCCGGTAACTATAACCAGTAGCAGGTAAACCCTCCCATCTGTTTCATCTCGAGGTCAAGTCCCGTCCTCTTCGCCATTGCTTTACTTCTAAGAGCTCAAACTCAGGCCTTCTCGCTGTAAATTATTTAGATGCAGCAAAAGTCTCTAAGAGCTTCAGACTGGAGTTGTTATTGAGCAGTGGAAAATGCAGAGATCATGTGCAAGATTAATTGCCAGCAGGCCTTTAATTCAAATACGAACACGAGGATTTTGTTCTTCCAAGAGTGACGGCGGCGGTAGCAGTGGCGTCGGAAATGATAACATTGTGGTGTCAGTACTCTTTGAGAGATTGCCTGTGGTCGTTCCGAAAATCGATCCTGTTGTCTATGCTTTTCAAGAATTCTCGTAAGTTCCGTAATCCTTTTTTTTTTTTTCCCGGTTCATTGCATCTCTTGGGAAAATTTGTTGATCCTGTTCTGGTTTTACTGCTTTTTCTCATTTTATGTTGTGAGATTATATAAAATGAAAACATATATTGCAAAAACTTCAGGTTAAAGTACAAACAACTGCGAGAAAAGATGAAAATGGTTCTTAACATTCTTATTAAGGCCATTGTCAGACAATAGTTTTTTTTTCCCCTCTCTTTTATGTTGACCTAGTCATGTATGTTTGATTTGTTATTGCTGTAGCTGGTTATGGGGATCCAAGTTTTATTCTGTTCACATATGTTTGCTCTGCATATTTAGGTTTAGGTGGAGACAACAGTATCGAAAAGAGTATCCTGAAAGGTTCTTGAGGAAGTCTGATGCCAGGTACACTTTATTCTGTTCTTTTAAACGATAAATGGGATTATCTTCTAATGCTTACACTTATTCCATTATTAGTTTCTGCCATATGCAGTGTTGAAGCTTCAGAATGTTTAGAAATATGAAAAAGATAGAAACACTACTCGGTAGGGATGACTATGAACTTTCACGGAAACCTCTCCATAATTTTTTGGAGGACCAGTAGTGCTGTTGTACAATGCTTCTACAACAGCAGTACTCTGGATAAATATGCTATCAGAAATTTGTTCTATGTTCTGGCCCTGGCGCATTTACTCACTCAAGTGGCAATTGTAGAAGATGTCTGCTGTTGCAGAAGCCTAAGTTAATATTAATTGTCTAGGGTACAGTAAAGCCAATGGCTTTGAATCTTTGAAGAAGATGGAAGGATTTTTATATTGTTCCTGTTGTGCCAATGCCATTGGAATTTGTGATTCAATATATTTGATAGTGATTGGATGTTTATCTATAGTTACATTTTGTATGTATTAAGTACTGCCTTTTGCATTCATGGTCATGCATACTGTTCAGAAAAGTTGTTTATTTTTCTAGAAACAAAAATGTTAATTAAATATTATCCCCCCCTCTCCTCAGGAACAATAAAGACAAAAACACAAACAGGGACAAAATTATAGAATCAAGAAAAAATTATTTATGCTGTAGTCACCTAACCTGTGATTCATCAGTCTATATTTAACTGGAAAATTGTTCAAAATGAGAAAAATTTGATAGGAACTATAAGTTGGTTTTGTTTTAAGCATTGTATGATCTTTCTCATTACTGTAGTATACTTTGTTTGAAGTGAGAGTTCCAGCTTAATTTCATTCTTATGTTGAATATTGTTCGGATCTTTTGTCAAAATTGTTGGGGAATAATTTTCTTTTCCTTGTTTATTTGACTCGCTTAGCATTAAAACATGATTTGTCCATTCTTTTCATTCAATTCTTGCCTTCGATGCTCATAGTTGGTCAAATAATTTTTTACTAGTTTTTTGTTTTGTCTTGATCTTATTACTAAAGTAGACATTGACAAAAGCTCACTTTTAGAGGAGCTATAAACTCCAGTGCAACTATTTTTGGGATTCTTAGAGCTTCTTTCTTAGATGTGAAGTTTAACCGTGTCTCTTAGCTTACTGTCAGTAGAATCTTCACCTTGCACTAGTTGCGGATTAGTTGGATCTTTTTATTATTATTGTTATTATGTGAATTTAAAGTATTGGTATATCCATGTGTGTTTATTTAATTATCTTATGGCATTGTTAGTTAGGTGTGCTTAAAATTTTAATTTCTCAGCTGAAATGCAAAATTACCTGAATTAACAACTTCTGAAATATTTATTTTCCTTTTTCAAGAGGAAAGGGTGATTACCAAATGGATTATGTACCAGCTTCTCGGATCACTGAGGCTGATAAAAGCAATGATAAAAGGTATGAAGTAAAGTTGAAGGCATTTTGGGTTGTTGATAAAATGGAAAAGCATATAAAGTTTAATTAGAGGATTGAAGATGTAGTCATTGCAGGACATCAAGCTTACATCATCTAAATCATTTTGGAAATTGTACTTTGATTTGTAAAGGTCACTGCAGAGAGCACTTGATCAGAGGCTTTACCTTCTTCTCCATGGAACAACATATGGCTCTCCTAATGGGAAGCCTACCTGGCATTTTCCAGAAAAAGTTTATGAGTCCGAGGACACATTACGAAAGGTAACCCTATAGTACATTTTTTTACTTGTTCTCTATTTCCCCGTGGAGATATCTATGCATTTTCGGATTGTTTGAATTATGGGGTAAATTTTGCAACTTGGGATCCTTTTGCAGTGTGCAGAGTCTGCATTGAAGTCTGTGATTGGGGACCTTTCCCAAACTTACTTTGTGGGAAATGCTCCAATGGGTCATATGGTAATACAACCTACAGAGAGTAGTCACGACCTTCAACCTCTCAAGGTAGTTTGTCCTGCACCAAGTACCAATGCTGGTTTCTCTTTTAATTAGCTTTGCCTATTTTCTTACATTTCCTATGATTTGGTTATTTTATGTCAGCGATTTTTCTTTAAATCTCAAGTTATTGGAGCTAGCAAGTTGAATATTGGAAAGTGTGATAATTTTGTTTGGGTCACAAAGGATGAATTATTGGAGTATTTTCCAAAGAATGCTGAGTTTCTCAACAAGATGATCATCAACTGATCTTTTTCGGGGAAAGCTTCTGGTTTTTTATACAACGGGATGCTGCAAATAAGGTCACCAGTAGTTCACTCGACTCAAAAAATGTTGAGTGTTGACCCATTAGCTTATGCTTAAGCGATCATTTTGTCCACTGAGGAATGGAGGATTCTGGAAAGGCAATAGTTTTAGGTGATCTTAGGGATTAAATGCAAGTTTTGTTAGCATAAAATGGAACTGTTTATCTTATTAGGCCACTCACGATTCTGATATCCTTTGGGCCCTTGTCTTCTCTATCTATCTTTTTAAGTTGTGAAGATGTGATTCGCCCTGTTCGAAGAAGACCTGTTTCTGTTTCAGGGGAACTAAATTCAGTTGCTGTTGCACAAATGGGTCATGTACTTAAATCATTTTAGGGAGCCCTTCATCACATCAATCTGAGGGTATAATATCAAATTCAGTTTCTATTTAATGTAATGATTTGGAATCCTCACTTTCAAATATCAAGTTAATCTAGGAAATAATATGAAAAGTATGAAAAGCTTAATGTGAATATAATTCAAACTGATTCATGTATCAAGATAATATTCGTGTGTATATATATCTATATTTAGGGGGAAAAGTTGAGATGTTTTGGAGGAGAATTTTGGGAAGAGTCCTAGGCATTACTTGATTAGCACGTCCAAGTAGACGAAAGAAAAAAATTAGTTGTTTTGTTTTACAGTTTTGGCATTTTATTATTATTATTATTTTGTTCTTTTGCTATTTTTGAGTAACTGTTTTAGTTATTTTGATTATATCTTAGTTAACTTTTTATTTGGTTAAAATTTTGTAATTAAGTTATAATTATTTTAATTTGATCTAGAAAGTTAAAGGTCCGGACTAAAATAGGCAATTTTCCAATGAAAGGATGGGAAGAGTCACCTTAGTGGAAGCATTTCCTAGCACTATATATTTTTACTGATCCACAGCAAGCAGCAAAGGAAGAGTCATCGGCTAACGCTTTTCGCCCGTGAGAGGAAAAACAAATACGCAAAATCAATGCTGAAGGGTGGAATATGTAACATTAGTTGTCCCAATAGTGGAAGCGTATGTTGTAGATCCATTGAACCCAAAAGATTAATGGTAGAATAGTAACAATTAATTTAGTTCCGCTGTGAATAGTGAATTTCTGAAACCCTTAATTTTGTAAGAGACGGTCAATAATAATTTTACCTGTAGTATGTCAATTGAAAGACTAAATGTAAGGTCGTAGATGGACAAAGTCAAATAAATCAATCTTTGTAAAAATTGGATAGTAATGAATGCAAGAACCATATATGTAATTGTGTATAGCAATGTGATAGTAAACAGAACTGTGCTTTAGGTTAGGGTAAGTGAGCCAGGGCTGTGGTTCCTTATGTTTTTTGTAAAGCTAATTTCAAGCTCTATAGTTTATATTTTTCAGGCAAAGATTTGGAATGCATTTTCAATTAAATTTGACAGCAATTGCACTCCCCATCAGCCATGTTAATTTGACGATGACACCAAAGATCGCAGACTAAAAAGTAAATATATGCATACATACATATATACATAGAAAGGGCATGCACAGGCGAAGGAAATACGTATATATATATATGCTTTGGTTATAACGAGAGATTTACATATATGTTGTGGCACGTTTCCTTATCGTAAGGCAGTTGAACAGAATTAGTTGAAATGTAGTTGGCCTTAGTACTGTTGATCAAGAAGAGATGAAAAAAGATAAACTGATCTATTTCCCCACGATTCATTTCAACTCTCTCTATTACTTAGTCCATTTGCATGCGTCTGTTTAACCTCTTCTCACCTTCCATAACTTTTCTCCACACACAAACACACACACACACACACACACACACACATATATATATATATGTATGTATGTATGTATTCTGAAGATTCGTCTTCTTCGATCTCTTAAGAATTATTTTCTCTAGATGATCTGCAAAGGACGTTGGGAGCCCCCCTAAACATGGATGGTCAAAAATCCTCACCACCACCACCATTAATACCACACAGTGCCACCACCATCAACAACAACCTGCTGGAACCTTTTCTCTATACATCTGATCAAACTCATCATCACCTTCCATATTCAAACTCAGTGCACCCGAATCCCGCGCCTTTTCTTCTACAGCCACCTCAAGGAGCGTCGACAGTTCCACCTCATCATGATATTAATTATCATCTGGTAGGCCTGTTACATGCTCCTGCTCCTCCTCCTCCTCCTCCTGTCAATAATGTGAACAGCCAAATATTGCCACTGTTGGAAACGGGAATCGCTTCTCCTTTGAATGTGTCAGAGAATCAGGAAGAGATCAGGGGCAACAAGGATAAAAGGTCAACAAGGACTTGTAAGAGCAGAAGGAAGTCGTCTTCGACGGTGACTCCTAGAGTTGTGTTCCAGACTAGGAGCTCCGATGATATACTTGATGATGGATATAGATGGAGGAAGTATGGACAGAAGGCTGTCAAGAATAGCAAGTATCCCAGGTACTCTGGTACATATATACATTAATTTTACCTACCTACCTAGTACTATTATCTCGTGATCACTTGCTTGATTGTTCCCCTGCATGTAATTAATATTACTTAATTACTGGAGTTTTAACTTTATTAGGATTGTTATAACATTTCTTGATTATTAATTTGTTCCTGATATATATGGTTTCCTAATTATAAATAAAAATAACGCATGCACACGCACGAAGGAGCTATTACCGTTGCTCTCATCCCACATGCAACGTCAAGAAACAAGTGCAGAGGCTCTCGAAAGACAAGGGCGTCATCGTCACCACTTACGAAGGAATCCACAATCACCCCTGTGAGAAGCTCATGGAGACTCTCACTCCTATTCTCAAGCAAATCCAGCTCCTCACCAGGCTCTAGCTAGATCATTCATACTAGATAAAAAAATATATATATATATAGAGAGAGAGAGAGAGCTAGCTAGCTAGGCTAGCAGATCCATCGCTGTCTCTCTATCGAGGTGGTCTCTCTCAGCTTCTTCAATTATC
This sequence comes from Marsdenia floribunda, assembly GCA_035583425.1. NCBI lineage: Eukaryota > Viridiplantae > Streptophyta > Magnoliopsida > Gentianales > Apocynaceae > Marsdenia > Marsdenia floribunda. Next base: position 1,691,242 of record JAXGGT010000146.1, on the reverse strand, counting down.
GCACGTACTTAGTTAAATTACCGGTGTGTATTTCTGATCATCATTGTCGTGATGTGTTTCGTAATTGTATTATTTGCAACTACTACTTTAATTATTTATATGATGGTTATGTGGTTTCCCTATGAAATAATTAAGAATTAATGGAAATGTTTTAATTAAATGATCATCTAAATGTCCTTACATGTATGTAATAAAGGATGAGTCATTTCAATTTTCAAAGAACGAAACACCTTTGTCGCTTCATGTATTTCAAAGAAAATAGATATATATGGTTACGTCTACAGTTCTTTCCCTACAGAAAGGTTTCCACTTTCCTCGATAGTTTCAGGTGAGAAATAAATATATATTACCATATTCTTCTATTTACAAAATTATATATAATATAACCGGTTTTCTGAAAATCTGCTAATTCATACATCATGATAGCTTAGAGACACTGAGAATGACCTAAATGAGATTGAAGATAGATATCTGATAGCAACAAAACACGATATATAACTTTACATCTAAACAAAACTCACTACTTTGAGGCGAGACGAGACTAGACCCATCTACCGCTTCCTGTCGTACAGAAGATTATAAATAATCTAATCCATCGAGATAAAGCGTCTCGTTCTTTAAGGTGATGATTCGTTTCCTACGTTGAGGATGTCACTTATTTTCTATCATCAGCCGGAATATTCAAGTCTAGTGAAGCAGCAGCAGCATCGGTCATAAGTAAATCCATATATGAATCTACTGTGAGATCCAAATCAGAAGATAAGTTTTGCAGGTTCGGTGTAGAATTTCCAACATCAGAGCCATTTTTATCATGGTCATGCAAAAGACCATCTTTTCCTGGAGGAGACTGATCCTTGGTCTTTTCCCAGGATCCATCCAATGACAGAAATACATCAACAACATCTTCTTCAGCCTCCATCAAAACCTGCCACAAAAATGAAGGGATTACTCTCTGATAGAAGATGGACTGCTAAAATCAAATCTCATCTACCTTCAAAAGAGTCCGATCAATGCGCAAATCCACATGACACGCTGACTGCTTACAATGTGGGCATTGCCAAGAAGGACTCTTTGAGTTGATATCCAGAAAGTTATCGTAGTCAAAGCACTATCTCACGTGCAAAGGTAAAAAGTCACATTAGAAAAGAAACTAAGATATCAACCACTGAATCAGATACAGTTATTAAGCAGAAAAGCCACAAGGACTAATAATCATGCGAGGACTTGGCAGCGTAGCATATTTAAGTAAATATGTAAATGGAAAATATTTAGAGAAATGATCAACTCTACGAAAACCAAAGAAAGTAGTTAACTTGGAGTATCTCTGCTATATGGTCTAGCATGACTACCTTTCAAATACCAGAAAGTTTTACCATATCACATTAAATGAATCATGCTCATGGAGACTAATGTGAATGATGGACAATTTTTTGCCCACTAAATTCTGGTGGCTCTTCTTTAGTTACTATAATCTATAAAGTGATATCTGAAGTCAAAAAAATTCAGATATTACATTTCTTTTGAAATCTTGTATAGGTTATCTAGATAATGTACAATACTAATTAGCCCCCTTCACTTCATCTCACATGTGCACAGACATGTATGCACGTTTTAGTGCACTAGAATGCATGTCTCTGTGTGTCTGTCAGAGAGAGAGACTATTGACCATGTATGACAATTCATTCATAGTAAGAAGACTCTTCTTACCTGAGGATGATCACATTTTTGCCCTTTCACGGGAGTTCTCATTCGAGATTGACTGATAGCAAATGAAGATAAACATATGAGAATAAAAGTATTTAGTGCACTACAAATGCGATCCCAAACTGCATGAAGAATAACAAATTTTTAATTTGAAGGTTCAATATATATATATGGTGTGGCTTTTATTTGAGTTTGCATTCGCATATGAAATGACAAACCTTATGGGGCAGTTCAGTGAGACTATGAATCGGGTCTCAATAGTAGCAGTTTCTGTTAAAGCACCGTGCAAGAAATTCTCTTAGTATATGATATCAGGAAAGCAATTAATTTCTGCAAGCCCAATAGCCAGGAGAAATAGAATTCCGTAACTACCTGTATTATGTAAAGCAGCAGGACTAACATATCTTTGCAGCACTTGAGCACCAGAACATGATACTGTATGCATTATAGCAATAATAACAACAAACTGGCCTGTTGTTTTGTTCCGTTAGAAATGATTATCAAGACCAGAAGATTGCAAGCAACTTTGAAAAAACACATCTTGAAAAATAAGTACTAAGCATACCTGGGAACTCTCCAACAACTTGTAACACATTTACTCCATATTTCATCATATGAGTTACATTAGTTGGTAGTTGTGGAGTCCTATCCTGGAAAGATGTATAATAGAGAAAGAAAGGAGGTTGAATAACTGCCAAGTAGATGAAAAATGCAAATGAAAACAGTAGAAACAAGATAGTGTCTTATTTTATAGAAAATTTCAATCATAGATGTCCATACCATAGAGCCAAAGCTCCTTCCCGCTACTTCTTTTCCATTTAACAGAAAACTGCAGCAGACGAATATGCATTAATAGAGAACATCAAGGGATAAACTTTTATCACATGAGACACAAGAATGCAGGTCATACTTTACTTCTGGTGTGATGAGACACGAAGAGGTATCCATGGTGTCTATTTGAGCCACAAGTAGCCACTGCATTCGAAGTCAGTAAAACAAAGTTGGCATCAAATTAAGAATTACAATGTATGAGTTTTGACAAAAAGTTTAGAAAGGCTGATTAAGCCAAACGGGTCCAGTCAGTTCAAATAAGTCAATTTTTTTTAAAATATATATATACATATTAAATCTCTCAACAGACAGAGGTTCTAATTTTTCAAAAACTTAAAGATTTCGTTTTTTTAACAATAGAAAAACAGATTAAAGAAAGATACCAATATCAATATTACAGAAGAAAAATTAGAACTTTGGAACTTGTAGAATATCATTGTGTTGTTGTATTGATGTGTGTGCATAAGCAACATGGAACTAGATCCACACTGCTACATCATGCCGGATAAAAATCATAAAATACCTCAATGGAAAAATAGTTATCTGTTTTGTCATAGTATCAAACATCAAGAGATAGGCAGAAGCATGTGTTAAGTAAACAACATTTTCACTACCAGAAAGAGTTAAAATCAAATAAGATGTCATTTCTCAATTATCAACTATATTCCAAGTGATCCAAGTAAGAACTTACCAATTTGTGTTTCTTTGGATCAACCATACCCCTTATAATGTGAAAATTAGCTACATAACTTTCTGAACCAGGCTGCAATCCCAAGGGATAAAGATTAGGAGCTTCTGGGGAAATAGACAGATGATAAATAGTGAGCTAATTTTATATGGACTTGCCTGGAATTCTAGAGATATAAGCATTTCGTCCATCTTCATTGTTGGATAAAATCTGCATTTGAAGAGATACCTGCATTATTAGCTTAATGATATCCATATAGTTTAATGAAGCCTAAGAGTTAAATCTGTAAAACAGTGAAGAACTAAAATCCAGCAGATACATGCATGCATGTGAAGGGCACAAGAAGTACTCCAGTCCACATATAGGAGTCAGAAGAAAGACCAAAAATCAAAATTTTCAACCAATGCTAAGCACCATTACCATCAGAAAGAATGACTGACAATACAGAGAATTAAGGTTAAATCTACCATTGAACAAGGTTCAAGAATTGTTACTCTTCATTTATCGAGATACATCAGCAAACATAGTCCAGGAAAATCCTAAGACCTTCCTGACTATAGATTTCCATAAATTAGGGAATGCCTAATAACAGAAGAAAAGTAAAGAATGCGCAAAAAATCATACCTTGACATTACTTTTACCATGGAGGAATGCACACTTGGGGAAAACCTAATATGTTTAATGGCTGAAAAGTTTCTGAATAGCTGAACATACAGCAAGAGAAGGATGAGATGTAAAAGATATCAATACCCGGAACTAAGAACCAATAAAACAAGCAAAATATTTGAACTCACCTCCTCAGTGAGCCAATGGAGAATTGTAGTATCTTCAGGAGAGAACCAATCAAGATTACAAGCACCCTAATTGAGATCACGTTAAGAAATAGTGAAGTTAAGAAATTAACAAGCAAATTAACGTCAACAAAGAGCTCAAACCTGAAACTAAAAGAACAAAAATTCAACAAAATTAAGAAACGAGAGCATGATAAGGTATCTTTCATTAGCCACCATCAATGAATGATTCATCAAAAACCATTATCAATTTCTAGCATCTCAATTTTAAGACTATGGGGGAGCAAAACATGAAGCCTTGTCAATTACTTGCAACAATCAATAACATTGAATGGTTTCTGTATGTATTACTTAACAGCATGGCTACCCATTTTAGGAACCAGCTTTTGTAAAATCATGGTCCGGGTTATCAAGTTATCAAATTTTTAATTAAAATAGAGGAAGTTTAGTGGATTTCATGACTTTGGTTTCTACTTATTTTTGCCAACTGTTTTGTCCCTTATTTGTTGAACATTTTTTCATTTCTAAAATAAAAGGTTTTGGTTCTTGTCATAAGTGTATATATATGCAACAAATGAAAAGTTAGCAATTGAAATATTTGGGGGGGCAAAAAAAAGTGGGGACCAAAGTTGTGAAACATGAAATGTTAGAACTACATATAATATATATTTAAATAATGAAGCATATAAGTAGTAATTTGACACATTGCCATACTGAGAAGCACAGCAGAGCAGGTATATAGGCTTGGTTATTTGCATCCTACATAACATCACAAATGCATTTGCTTACATCAATACACATCATAAGCCTCAGTAAAGCACTCCCAATGGTAGCATCTTTTGAATATACAAGCACCTGTATAGACCACGAGAAAATACAAAACATGCAGTTCCCTTTATAGACACGAAATGAATTTTACACAACGGAAAATTACCACAAGAGAGGCACAATGTCGGTTATGCATTTGATTTTAATATGAAATACAGCAGTATAAAAAATGCAACTACAATGAGAATGAATTCGTGACATGGAATAACAGCAAGAGTAACATGCTTTACCAAAACTTTCTCTATTCCTAAAAGGTTGTCAATATTGGTTACCTTTCTTTTGTCCCAAAAAAGGTTATCAATCTCTTAAACGCATAGCATTTGAATTACTTTTATTCTTAATATAACCTTTTTAACTATTACACCCATTAAATACAATTTACTATGGGGTTATTAAATTATTACGGTAAGTTTGTAGCTTGACCTTGTGTGGTTTTTAATGCTTTCTTAAATATAGTGGGCTTTGCCTTCCTAGTTCTCAAGTCTAGTACAATGTTTAGGTACAAATGGAGTAACAAACAGTAAGTCATGACATGCCTGATACAGTAATCGAGGCAGATCGCGAGCTCTTAAAGGAACTTCATTGTTTGCAATTGCATGATCAATCCCTCTGTATTTATCAAAAAATTAATAAAGAATTTGTCAGGCATCACTGGATTAATAAACACAGAATTCACAACACAAATTATATGTCAAAATTTTCTTAATGCAAAACAACAAATGGACGTATCAAGCAAGTATGCACTCATACTAAATGTTTATCCTGCAAATACAGAATACAGCTCCACTGATAAAGATACTAAAAAGTATTCTTATTTTTCTAGTGATTGTAAACCACAATAACAGGTCTTGTTACGAGTCGAACGATAGCGTAAAGCAAGCGGAACCAGTGGCAACAACAATCCAAATTATACTTTGGCATATCGAATAACAATCGTTCAAGTAATTGGGGAAAAAGTCTTCAAAACAACAAATTTACTCTCAGTTTCTCCAAAAAGGAAAAAAAAAAAGAGAGAGAGAGACTTTCAGAAATTCCAACAACGATGGAAACAAAAAGTCCAAAAGAAAAAGAAGCGAGACGAGCGAAGAACGTCACCGCGCCAATCTTAAGTAAATGCTCGTTAGAAGAACGTGATCTCTCAGATTGGCCATGTATCCATTGATGCAGAAAGTATCCACCAAGTCGATGATCCTAACCACCAACCTCGACGCAGCGCCGTTTTGCGCACCTGGCAAAACTTTTGTGATTCTCGAAGACGATTCCATCACCTTCGACCTTTCTCTATGCCACCTTCGCTAACTGCCCTGTGAATGTGAGTAGGGTATGTGATTTCAGGTCTGTGGATTAAACATACTTTGAAAATTTGAGATGCTGTGGACCTTTTCATCTCATTTAATGCTTTCCATTTTCTAACACTGTCATTCAACTCAATCTACTCAGATTCTGAGCGCGCGCGGGGAGTTGTGCATTTACGTTACTCTTTGGCACTGCGCTCTTTTTCCTTTTGCACATTTTCACATTTGGGTATCTCTTTTGCATTTTAACGTTGGGCTAACCATGATATGAAGCGGGAGCCCATTTAAGCCTAAAACGATTCTAACACTATTTTATGGGCCATTTTCAATTTACTCAGAACAAGTGATGTAACTGGGCCTCAAGGATTCGATCTAAAATCGGAACTGATACCGTTCAAAGATTCGGTGGTGGGCCTCTATCATTTTTTTTTTTTTTTTTTTTGTTTCCTTTTTCTTTTTCACTTTTTAAAATAGCTTTTAGGTTGACAAAAAAATATATTAGCCAAAATATTTACACCCTCAGTTCAAATCTCATTAGAAATAACTTTGTGCTAAATTTTAACTGTAATTTTGAGATTTTCCTCATACACCCCTTTTGAATTAGTCAATAAACATATTAAGTTACAATAAAAAGATAAAGAAATATTTTAAATAAATTCTATTTATGAGTGACACCTTTAAATTATATTTATATCCAAACTAATTTATATTCAAGTTAAGTATCCTTCTCTATTCAAATTACATATTCTTCTCAATAATTGTGTATGTGAGTGCGATCTCGATTAAGTTTATTTAGTCAAATTTGTTCCTTATCAAGTGACCTTTTTAATTTTGGAAAGTTCCTTACCTAAAATTACTTTAAAAACTTTATGTGACATTTAAGCACATCGTGCTATAAAGTCTTGGAACTTTCTAATAGATCCAAATTCATGCTAAATTAAAAATTTTTAATTTTTTCCCTTAGAAGAATGGATTAATTTCTCCAAATTACTAAACAGATTATCTACCTAGTCGAAGTCTCGAAAACCATTCATTTGGAACAAGTTGAGCTAGGATTGGAAGGATTGGAACAGGAATGGTCGAGGAAGTTCAGGTGGTGGAACAAGAAATGAATCATACTGAATCGTATGTAAAGGTTGACAGTACCATAACCATCAGTTTATAGCTTTTGGCCAGTCTTAAGTGTCAGTTACTATCGCCCTTAGAATATTTACCAGTTGCCAATATGATATGTGATGGCGATGGCTGTGGTGGTGGTGGTGGACCTGGCCGTGTCGATATATGTGGTTTATCCATTGAAACTTTGTAAGCCATTAAACGCCGCCGCCCAGTACGATCACAGATCTCAGAACGCGGATGAACACACGGCCCATGCACGTAAACACATGGCCCGTCTCACCGTTGAAATATGACATCGCAAGCTACGCTAAGCGCCACGTATCCCTATTCCGCATAAAAGACCTTTCCCTTCTCGTCTTCTATATAAACTTCTTCAAAATAAAGTATCCAGTGATCAAGATCAAACACCTCCCCTCCTCCGATCGAATCCATTAGCATCTTCTTCTTTTTCTCCGTGATCGGAAAACAAACCATGGATTTACTCGAAAAAGCGAAGAATTATGTAGCAGGGAAGGTGGCAGACATGCCGAAGCCGGAGGCAAGCGTCAATGACGTAGATTTCAAGGAAATTACTCGGGAGTGCATCACTTATCAGGCCGATGTTTCCGTGAATAACCCATACAGCGTCGCAATCCCCATCTGCGAAATCTCGTACATCCTCAAAAGCGCTGGCAGGTAGTCATCAATCGAATCATTCCTATCTGTTTCTGAATTCCATTTAATTTCTTTCTAGGATTAATGAATGCTTCATTTCTGAATTCTATTCTTTTTTTGGGTGACATTTAGGGTTATCGCTTCGGGTACCATACCTGACCCAGGGTCTCTGAAAGGACAAGAGACGACGAAGCTGAAGGTTCCGGTGAAGGTACCACACAGTGTGCTCCTGAGCTTGGCAAGAGATATAGGTAGAGATTGGGACATCGATTACGAATTGGAATTGGGTCTCATTATTGATCTTCCCGTTATCGGAAACTTTACTATTCCCGTCTCGCAGAAGGGCGAGATCAAGCTTCCTACTTTCTCTGATATTTGGGGTTCTAATAAAGAATGATCGGTTCTTATATATATATATATGCAACAAGGGAACACACTCCCTCTTATTAATATGATCTTATGTACTACTGCTATTATCAATCACAGTAATAAAATAAGACACCATTAAACCTTATCTTCTTCTTTTCTCCCTTTTCTCGAAGTACGATTTACAACGAGTTTTGTTATTAGGCTTCCATAGGTAATGTGTGCGGTAGGAGCATATCAAGAATCGAAAATGTATCCAAACAATTTTATGAGTACCGAATATAATAGTATCAAACAGGTTTCTATCTAATTCTATCCCAACTCGGAAAGGTGGGGAAAAAAGGATGATGGGAACCAGCTACCATGTATTCATCACCCCTTATCCTATTGCATCTACCATGTATTCTTTGGTCTGAAAACCGGATCTAATTTTCATTGAAGAATACACAAGCTAAATCTATGGTGACTTACCATGTATTCATCTACAATGTCACTTCTTTTGTTGAATATAAAGGGAAAGGCCCACACAAAGTTGGTCCAAGAGCCTATTTTAAGCCCAAACATTGGGACCAAAGTCTGGTTTGCAAAATCTTACTCTTACTTTGTGTAGCATTTACACGTTCACCACTTCACTTGTATTAAACTGAAGACACTGCTTCATTAGTTTTTGCCCTCAGATGTTCAGTTGTTAATTTGATTTGTTGAGGGGAACAAAACTATGGTAAGGTAATCTATGAATTTTGACCCCAACAAAGAACAAAAAGAAACCAACCTTAGGTAAACACATATACACACAAGACATATAAGTGCAAAAATCCCTTCGACTGATTATTTCAGAGAACCATATGTATTCTACAATGTGATATAATTATGAAAAGTGAGAAACCATAGCACTTCGGCTCAATTTCTTATGCACGAAAAAATAAAATGTAAAATGTTTTAACTTCAAAATTCATGTAATGCAAACTGCCGCATGTCAAAAATGCATGTCCTTGTGTGAAGAAATTCAGTTTCTTTTTGCTATTTTCTCGAGGAAAGAACCAGATTTGAAATAGAAACGCAGTCCTCATGCATTGACTGGTTCAGAAACTGAAGATACAACTGAGTAATTTTATTTCAACAGATTAAATAGGTGAAACTTTTGTTTTGCCCCGCTCTGAAATATGAGAATTTTGCACATACTAGTGATGACTACCTCCGCCATGTTCCCCTTCACGGACCTTCTGTGCAGCTGCTCGAAGCTGACGCTGCTCTTCCTTGTAGATTTTGTTCCTACGTTGAAACTGCAAAAGATGCAATCATAGTCATGTAAACAAAATGAAATTCAATGAAAAATTAAAAAGGAAAAACAAAATGAAATGCGTCAAATCTTTGTTTTCCAATTAACATTCGATTCAAAATAATTCTTGTTTAGCAAATATTTTATAGGTTGTATTGTGCATATTGGCACTAACCTAAACATCTTTGTTTTCCAATGCTCATTTCAAAATTCTTCCAGTTCATCAAACATAGACTGTAGTTTCCTGCCACTAACCTAAACCAAAAATGCCATGTACACAACGTAACGTGGAGAGAGATATGGAGAGAGAAGAAACAGGCATACAATGTAATTTAAACATACATATCCCATTAAGATCCCAAACTTGACTCCTTGCCACCCGGAGGCACCTTATTTATACAATTTTAGCTTGCATTCCAATGCACATATCAGAAAACCTCATGTCAAAATGGTCAAGTTAGAAGCAGAATTATGTGTATAAACCATCAAAATCAGAAGACCTGGCTACCCTATTATTGAATAGAAACACTTGCATAAAGAAGGTTTTTTCTACTATTTTAACTTTAGAACAGAAATTTCACCCGTTTATTGTTTCAAATGCCCAACTACCCTCCAACAAGTTCGTCTCCAGTCATTTTAAAAAGAATTCATTCTAAAATCTAGACCATGATAATCACTTTCCGTTCTTTCTGCTCCCTTGTTATAACCCGGGACACTCCATAGAGCTTGATACACAACTGTTTAAACAGAGGAGAATAGTTTCATGTTTTGGTATAAGAACAGGAATGCTCAATGGTCTTTCCAAAGCTAGTTAATGGGGAAGTGTCTAATTAAGAATTTACAATCTTATTTATTAAATCAAAACTCTGTCATAGGATTTTACGATTATTACAAAATACTGAATAAATAGAGTAATAATTCCTCTTTGATGCATAACCTCAATGTACATATTGCTCATTTCACGAGACTCAAATGTACATCAATTTCTTGCCTCCACTACACTAATACAATAATGTCTTCAACGAAAAAACAACATATATTGAAGCAGAAAAGCATGAGGCAAGAACAAAAAAGGAAGCAGGACATAAATATTCAACAATTAGTAAAATAGTGAATGTGAAGCTTGCTAACATTAACTACAACACGGTTGCTTGTGAGGAAACCTCTAAATGAGGGGAAAATGAGAGCATAACTATCCTCAAACAAGCTATGGGAATCAATTGACATCTTTCTACAAGAATAGTCAGTGATGAACAAAATACCAGCAAAAAGTAGGTTATTTAGCTATCTCTAAAGAGCCAAACAGAAAATAAATATATGTAAAAATGCTGCATAAAAGCTATTGAACTTGAATCAAGAATTTTGCTTTGAATTCAACAAACAAATTCAAACCAGAGAAGAGGACCTTGCATTCTGAAAATATTTAACTAAATAGACAACAGAAAAATCCACCTTGATAACAATATGAACTGCAAATTAAAATCTATTCCAAAACAAAAATAACCAAATTTAGTTTCTAATTATCAAAAAAAAAAAAAAAAAAAAAAGAAACTAAATTTAGTTTCTGCAGAATTACACATCTAAGAGAGGAAAAAAATAATCTTCAATTACAATGGGAGTAATGTAGCTGATTTAAAACCCTAATTGACAATTTAATTTCTGAGGTTTAATTAACTACAATAATCTAAGAGAAAAGGTAAAATGTTATAAATTTCAAAAATTAATTAAATAAAATCGCTCTAATTTGTATAATTGTGCAAACCACTTACAAGAAAACCTACAATGCCAGACTGCATTCAGAAATCAACACGTTAAGATGCAAACAGATGACTGAAAAGAAAAACTAAAAAAAAAGGGGGGGGGGGGGGAGAGACCTCTTTAGCGTGGTGGAGGCACTCAAAATAGTCTTCTCTGAGAAGAGAGCAATCCTTAGGTTCTCGGCATCGAGACATACACTCACTGAAGTCAATCCAGAAATCATAACATCTGCCCTTGTTCCCAGTTATTCCCCATCCGGACGCCATCTATAAATCTTGGGTTCTTCTAAAATCTAATGAAAAATTTTCGATCAACGCTTCCTTAAGTTAAAGATGTTACCGAAACTTTTAAACAAAACTGCAACGGAAAATCAAATTAAGAGTTGAATAATAGCAAAATCCAAAGGGAAGAAAATAAAATAAAAACAATGGGGCAGATGAGGAACAAGGACGAGATAGAAAATCCCGAATTGAGAGCAATAGAAAATGAAACTGAAACTGGTTGAAAAAAGAAGAACCGGAGAGTTCAGCAGTACCTTCAGAACCTTGTGAACGGCCGATCGTGACCTGCTGAGCCGCAGGGTACTGGAGTCTTGAGTATGTAATTTGGGAATTGGAATTTTAGTTTTTTTTTTTTTCCCAGCTTTTCCTGAATAGTTTCTTTTTCATTATTTTTATTTTACATGTAAGCAAAAAAAAAAAAAAAAATTAAATTAAATTAACTTACAAGATGTTGGATGTATAGTTTTTACGTGTTTTTTTTTTTTTCCCTCAATCATAATATAGTCTTTATTCCTAAATTTTATTTGTATTAATTATTTTTTTCCTAACTTAATTAATTCAGTTTTTTTTTATTTACCAAAACAAAACAAAAAAAAAACTGTTTGGTCTCTATTTTATTAGTTTTTTTTTACTGTTTTATCCTTTATTTATTTTTATCCTTTTTAGTCCTTATATTTTTTTTGTAACAATTTTATTTTTTTATCATATTTTAACTAATTTTTTTATTAAATTAATACTTTACAATTAATTGTAATTTTTCTTTTAACAATTTTTAACTTGTTCTATCAAATTAGAACAAATATAAACTAATTATAAAATTAACTTGATTAAATAATTAAAAGATCAAAAAATAATCATATAAAAATAATATAAAATAATAATAAAAAAAAAAAAACAATAAAAAACAAGAACTAAACTAACATTTTTCATATATGCATACATATATATATATAAGTAATTGGAAAAGTAAATTGTTTTATATAGAATTTTATATTTTGAATCTTCTAATACATCTTCTTTTACCATATAATCGAACATTTATCTAAGCTAAGTCATGTATGATGAAACTATTGCGATACCTTGGATCCCATACCAAAGTGGTGATGACAACCTAAACCCTTTATAGAGCCCATAAAGAATTTCAATCAATCAAGCCCATTTACTATTTTTAAATTTTTTAAATGGACATTTGTGGTAATGATTGTCCTTCAGAGCAAAACCCACCTTATGGTATTGTTTCTTGGAAAATTTTTCGATTCGGTGCCTTAATTATTTATATTTATTTGGATTAGTCCGATAACTTTAATTTTATCTAAATTAATCATTTATCTATTTTTGATTTTTCAAATTGGTCTTCCTGACTAAAATTTTTCGAAATTTGATCACTTTATTAGCACATCCATTAAATTAAAAGGGTATTTTGATTATTTTGTATTAAAAATAGAATAGATATAATATTTTAACCAAAATACTCACTTTTTTCAATAAAGGAGAAAGAGATGTGAATAAATTTAATATATTTATTACACTTTTTTTTTTCTTTCTTTCTAACATGAAATGATCAAAATACTCTTTTAATTTAATGAATATGTTGGTAAAGTGATCAAAGTTTGGCCAATTTTAGTCAGGAGGACTAATTTGAAAAATAGAAAATAAATGAAGGATCAATTTATATAAAATTAAAATTGTAGGACCAACTCGAGAAAATATAAATAGTTAAGAGACTAAATCAGAGAATTTTCTTTTTTTCTTTAATAAGGACATTATGGTACTTTTATTAAAATAAATACAATCATCCATTATAAAAATTTTACAAACTTTTTGTCTTGTTTCAATAGTACATTTAACTATATTTTTACTCAGAAAAGGGTAGGCTGACTTTAACTTTGTTTATTTTAATTAATTTTTTTTTTTTTTTTTGATAAATATTGAAAGAACCTTATAAATATTTCATTTTTTTGAACATTGTTTTAGAGAAAAGAGAGTCATTATTAAAGTTGAAGTATTTTAGAATCTTATTAGGAATTCAATTATTTTATATTAGTAAGGATAAATATATCATTTAATGTAAAATAAACATAGATATTTATTACAAATTTGAAATATCCGAAAGGAGTAACCTAAGATGACCGCAAATGCTGAATAATCTGATTTTGACAAAGAATAAGTGGTCAGAGGAGGAACTATTTAAATTGTATGTCAATTTGGAATTTCATGTCCGGATAAAAATATAACGGGTATTCCATTTTGCTGAATTGCTTTCATCTCCCAGCCAAAACTCTGTCGTTTTATGGGTTATAGTTCTGCGCTTCCACATCAGCGTTTTAGGTTGCGGATGCATTAAATAACTAATCAATACCTCACCAACAATGCAAATATATCTGATTCCTCTCTTTCTTTGCGGAGATAATGAGGTTGAGAAAATTTGACTTATTACATATATTTTTTATTTAAATATATGAAGTAGGTAGCATTCCCTCTGTTTTTTTTTTTTTTTTTTTTTTTAACATAAAAAATTAATGTGTATTTATAGATGTTTTATTCTTAATACTTTTATAATTAATATTTAACAACTAATACTTATTCATTATTTTAATCATAAATAAATAAAATTAAAAGATATTTTTTATGTCAAATTTGTGTAATAAATAAATAAATAAAATAACAAAGGAAATACAATTTATGTGTAATAGTTAAAAAGTTAATTTAGAAAATGAAGTTGTAGTTTAATAGTGTATCTCTCTCATTGTTTAAGTACCTTTACTTAACTTGTCAAGTAGAGATACTATGATGGTCTTATACCACAGTCTTAAGAGTTTTCATAAATATAGATTACAAAAAATATATAATGACAAATAATATTGTTTTTTATTATTTGTAAAACAAAAAATATAATAAAAAATTTAAAGTCTTTTTAAAACCAAATATCCCCGTGTTTTTTTATTTGTATTTTTAAAAGATTATTGAATTTATTATTATTTTTTTTATAAAATTAAAGTAATAAATATATTCTAAAATATCAAATATATATTCTAAATTTTTTTTAGTACTTATTTAACTAATTCTCATTAATTATAATTATATATAAAAGGTTAATGTGAACTCAAATTTAATACATATACATATAAGGTAATATAAGACTGGAAACAGTACAGCACTGCGCAAAAGGTCAAGCCCTCCACACAAATGGGTCAAGTACAACATTGAATTTGAAGGTTATAATTAAATTAGTAGCAGCTCACTTACTCATTAGAATAAAACATCTTACTACTATTATACACTTATTTATTGCTGCTTCTGAAGTCTGGACCCAATTAATTATGTCATAATATATATACATATATATATAACTTTCAATAGTGATTTATGGTGTTTTTAGATTGAATTTTTTTTTTTTTTTTTTTTGAAATTACTCATATTTTTTCAAAAAGAGTTGAGTGGATTGTAAAAAACGAGGAATAAGGTGGTGACAAGTTAAGAAGTTGTCTAGTAAGTGGGGAACAAAAATAATATATTTTATTAGTGTAATGATAATATTGTTATTTGAGTTATATATATTTATATGTATATATTGAATATTTTATTCATTTTTTTGCCAACTAGACAGATATAAATAATAGTATACTAGTATGTTAGATGGTGTTCAAACAAATACAACTTATTTTTTTTTTAGTTTGAGTGAATTTTTTTTTTTTAAAAAAAAAGTCCAGTCCAAAAATAACCTTAGGTTTTTTTTTAATTCAAAAATCATGTCAAAATTTTCATTTTTGATTATTGGAAAATATTTATTGAAAATTTCAAAAATAAATTTATTTAGTGAATCTATTAATTTGTAGATTTTAAATAAATTAATAAAATATATAAAATATTTTGTATTGAATCTATAAACATAAGTCGTGATCACTTTTGTGAAGCTAATACATTTTCTATATTTATTCATTAAAGCAAAAAAAAAAAAAAAAAAAAGACTTGACATACTGGTCCATAGTAACAGTAAGCAGCAGCGCTCTCAATATAAATAACGACTACAGAAAGAACAAACAAAACTGTATAATCTCCCACATTTAATCCTCAGCTTCCTCACTATCAATCCCAAGCTTTTTTTTTTTTTTTTTTGGTTTTTTTCTTTCCATGGCTGAAAGGGAACAAGTTAGACCGCTAGCACCCGCGTCGGCCGAACGTCCAGGAAGCAGCGACGATGACGAAACAGCCATGCAAGTAATCAATAAGGAATTTCGCCGGAGAAGATGCATCAAGTGCTGCGGAGGCATAGTCGCCTTTCTCCTAATCGTTGCCGTAGTGGTGGTGATATTAATCTTCACCGTCTTCAAAATCAAAGATCCGTTCATCAAGTTGAACGGCGTTGAAGTTAATCGTCTTGACCTAGTCAACGGCACCACCACCACCCCACGTCCTGGCTCAAACGTGACCCTAACAGCAGACGTCTCCATCAAGAATCCAAACTACTCATCTTTCAAGTACAGAAACACCACGACGACCCTGTTCTACCACGGTACCATCATCGGGGAAGCACGGAGCCCTCCCGGGAAAGCCAAGGCTAGACGCACCATGCGGATGAATATAACAGTGGATGTCATCACTGATCGGCTAATCGCGCACCCAATGTTGGTGACTGAAATGGCTTCCGGTTTGATTACGATGACTACTTACACAAGAGTTGGGGGAAGGGTGAAGATGATCAAACTCATAAGTAGACATGTCACGGTGAAGATGAATTGCAGTATATCTCTGAACACTACGACCAGATCAATTCAAGATCAGAAGTGCAAGCGGAAAGTTAAGCTCTAGAGTATGTTATGTTTATCCCATCATTTTGTTCACACATATATATATGGATGATTGTAATATGTGCTTTTGTGTAATAATACTATAAGACATATAATTAAATTCTTCAATTTTCTAATATTCACGAGTATTAATACTGGTGCTAATAAGATGTTATTAACAGATTAGTATCGATATTGAACGTTTTGGACACACTATAAGCGCACTTTACATATTTAAAATCGTCATTGAATAAAAGATTTCAAGATGGTATTTAATAATCACTCAAAGATTTTTTTTTAGTTCGCAACAATATAAGCTTTGTATTATTTTTTAACCAAAACTAATTTTTTTTTTAAAAAAAAAAAAGCAACAAATGACGTAAATTAATAATATTGGCTAGTTTATATATATTTATAGATATTAATGTTTCTGTTACAATAATCAACCTGCTGAAGAAGGAGTGGAACAAGCATTAATTAGTTAATGGCACTTTCAAGTTTGAATATATATTGGTTCAGAATGAATTTATTATATTGGTTAGTCAGTCTCAGAGTTTGTATGCATATATTAAATTGCCCAAATCAATGGCCAGCACAGGTAGAAATAAGTTTCTTATTAATTCACACTATACTTCCGAAACATTCATGAGAGATGTAATCCTATTCTAAAATTCCATAACTCTTTTATATTTTTATTTTTATGATAATTAGATTTTATAATTACCTAATTTAGTTCTTTTAGTTAATTTTATTTCAAATAACTTGATTGTATTTATTTATAGTGTGTTCGTCACATGTGAATAATTAAAATCAGTATCTTTATCAATTAATTCGAGAGGAATCTATAAGGGTATACCCTCAAGACTACAGTAACATGGCTGAGATTCGGCACAATACCATCCTTGATGAGAATCGAACCCAAGTCCTCTACTGTACCACCACATGGTTCACTCCATAGAAAAATTGACTATGGTTTATATTGGTGAAGATCATGTGAACTTTGAAAATTAAATCACATGCACCACCAATTCATAGATGATCTATTACTTAGTAAAATTACCAACAACCAGCAATTAGACAGAGACCCTAA
Organism: Marsdenia floribunda; assembly: GCA_035583425.1. Lineage (NCBI taxonomy): Eukaryota > Viridiplantae > Streptophyta > Magnoliopsida > Gentianales > Apocynaceae > Marsdenia > Marsdenia floribunda. Next base: position 1,673,771 of record JAXGGT010000146.1, on the reverse strand, counting down.
TCCTTCTTAACACAAAATTTCTAGTTGGAGATATATATATTTTTATTTTAGGGAAGTGGATCCGTGCCAAAATTCTCAAAACGTGGGTCGGTCAATCCTGGACGTCTTGACTGTATATTTTTCATCTCTACTTCTTGGACTTACTTTTTCTTTTCTTAAAAAATTTGTCTTAATTTTATTAATTTGTTCTATTAAAAAAAATAAAATAAGTTTATGGTAGTAATTTAGATTAGAATTTTTAATTTTTAATCAAAAGTTATTTATAATATTTTTCCACAAATATATTTACTAGCTTTATAATAAAATATGTATACAATTTTGATTAAAAATATAAATTTATTAAAATTTTTGATTTAACACAAATTTGATAACGTACTGTGAATACAAAGATTTGGGAAATTGAAAATGGATGCGCCGTTGAAGTTAGCATGAGACTAGGAAGCATTGGGAATTGCTACATTGAGCCTGCAGCAGATTTCTCATAGTTGCATTGGATGCAGAACTGTGAATTCAATTGGCATGTTGTTTACACTTATAGTTATACCCCAATACAAGTATTATATTGGTCACAAGATTTTCACTGGACAGACAAGTTATGAAAATGCATATATTACGGCTCAGTATCAAAATATTTCAATTTTTTTTTTTTTTAAAATATATTAAAAAGTAATTGAAATTATTATTATTTTTTTCTTCTCAACAAAAATCTATTACCATTATTTTCATCGTATCAACTCCCTAGGGGTAGTAAGGGAAGAAGGGGTGAGCTTCGAAAATTAAAATAAGGTGAATTTTATCTCCTGAAGCTGTGGACTCGGAGTTGGAATTTCAGGAAAGGAACAAGTCGACATAAGGTTGCTCAAATTTGGGTGTTTCTACCATATTTTATGTAACCAAAAGGAAAAATAAGATAACTTTTATAATATATTCTATGTTTTCAAGTTAGATTTAATATATTTTATTTTCATGGTATTATATGATATAATTATTTACAACAATTTAGTTTAGGCATTTTGACTAATTTTTAAAATAATTCAGACGGTTTGATCACGTATTATTAGTCACGTAGATAATTTTTGAGAGTATTTTGAATACTATAACTCATACGATGAAAACGTGATTAAAATAGTTAAATTATTTAACAATTCAAGTTAAAAAGAATCAAGTTAAATAATTATAAAATCTAATATCATAAAGATAAGAATATAACATGTAATTTAATAAAATAAAATAGTTATAAAACAAAAATAAATATTTTAAACAAATATATAAAATAATGTTTTTTAATTAAAATAATCTTTAATTTTAATTTATTTGAAGAACTTCTCTTGGCATATTAGTTAGGTGTAATCTCATCGAATATTCTACATTTCGAGATATTTTTACACTATTGGGTCTCCTTGAGTGGATTAATTTGAATCGAAAGGGTCCAAAATACCTTCGTAAAAAAAAAAAAAAAAATCAATAATAATAATTAATACAAAAAATACAAAATTAAAATTTATCACTATCGTCAAATTATTTTAAATTTCAAATTTCACCACTTAAATAATAAATTTCAGTAGAATTTCCAACAACCACCATTACTCCTTTTACTATCTCTACATATCACTCCCCACTATCTCATCACTTTTTTTGGTTTGGTTTTTTCATCTGCCCTGCCGCCTCTACGCTGTAAGCTCTTTTCTTTGACCAATCGAAAGCCAACAAGGATTTCTATTTGTCTTTCTTTGTCTCGTACGACTTTTCTTATATCATATTTATATATATGTATATATATTCGTTAATATAATAATAAAAGGGCAAACACCAAAAGTCTTCTGTACTATAATTATGGAAATTCAAAAACTGCGTTCCCATTGAATCTTTTGTTCTTGTAACACAGATGTCTTTTTTATAGATGGTGCGTTGCAATCGGCTGTTCGAGTACCAACTAGGTTACGTTTGCGGGGCGTCTTTTTTTTATAGATCTTAATGCATTTTAAATTATATCTACGTTTAAATTAATTTTTATTTGAATTGGATAGATTTTTTAAAAAAAAAAAAAAATTCAAATTTTATATAATACAATTCAAATTTATAGTTTTCATATAAACTTTTATTAATTCATTTATGCTTGGGTTGTTTGTTTCCATTGAAATTCTGAAATGCTAGCTAGCATTGTGTCTCACTCCCCACTCCCAGCGCTCCCTTTCATTATCTTCGTCTTTGTGGCCTACCATTTCCCCCTCTTTTCTTGAAAGAGAAGTGGAAAACGTGAAAAAGAGAAACAAAAAGGAAAAAAAAATTGCTTTCTTTCTAGTTATTGGGAAGTGTGTTACACAAAATACAACAGTAAAATCTCAGGACCCCCTTTAAATAAAAGTTAAATTAACTTTTTATTTAATTTAACTCATAGTAAAATAATTGTATATCGTATTTTAATTATAATTTATAATTTTTAAAGTCTTTCCATTGCGAATTAGTCAACCGTCATTTTATGTTACCAAAAAAGTAATAAAAGAAAATATGGGCTCATATAAATCCCAAAGACCCAAATGAAGCAGACTGAAAAAAAAAAAAAAAAGAAAAAAGGCCCGTCAAGATGATCACCATCATCCCACCATGATGACCATTAAATGACCTCCTCTGTTTCCAAACCACAGTATTAAATGCAGCAACCAGGCACCCCACCCACCTTCCTTCTTCACTAAACAATTTCCCTTTCTCTCCTTTTTCCTTCCAATCAGATGGATCATCCCTCCTCCTCCACCACCACCCAACTCTTCTGCCAATGTCCCCCACCATTCCTTCCTCCTACGTCGGCCCGCCTCCACCTTTAACCACAACCACGTCCAAAAACTCCATCTCCCAAAACTTTAACAATATAGGCCTCGGTTATGCTATTGCCATAGCCCTTGGCTTCCTCGTCCTGCTCTCTACCACACTCCTCGCCTCCTACATCTGCTGCCGCTCCGCTGCCGCTCGACGTCGCCGGCGGCGGGAATCTCTAGACCATAACCAGGACACAAATTCTAACCCCCATGAAACCAGCATCTATCTCCCTCGCATAATCTTTGTAGCCGAAGACGAAAATGAAGATATTTCCTCCGAGAACCTAGTCGTTGGGCTTGACCAAGCAGTCATTAATTCCTATCCAAAATTCAAATTTTCCAAAATAAATGGAAATAGTAATGCCTACGGTAACGTGAACAGTGGGAGTGGTGGTAACGACACCGTGTGCGCCATATGCTTGTGTGAATACAAGGATGCAGAGATGTTAAGGTTGTTGCCGGACTGTAAACATTATTTTCATGTCACCTGTATTGACGCTTGGCTTAAGCTAAACGCCTCATGCCCTGTGTGTCGGAATTCGCCGCTTCCTACACCGCTTTCCACGCCGTTGTCGGAGGTGGTCCCCCTTTCTCAATATTCCGATGGTCGGAGGAGGTCGTGATGAAATTGATTTTTGGCCGCTGATAACTGCTTATGGTAAAACCCTGATAGGTGGCGTTGCAAATGCCAGTGGTCCTTTTCCTTTCTTTTTTTTTTTTTTAATTTTTTTTTTTTTCAGTTAATTTTTTCCCATTGTAAGTGGAGGGTTTCGAAAATTGTAAAAAAGGGGCAAAAAAAAAATCTGTTAGATTTTAAACTTGAGTCAGTTTCTTTCCATAATTCTGAGCAAGTACTACTTAATTTTGTCTAGTTTGATTATGAAAAGAGAAATTCTGAAAATAGAATTGGAAATGTGACTTCAATAGGAAGATCTTTTCTTTCTTTGTTTTCATTTCAATATCAGAAGATACCCTTTATTTAATTTTGATTAAGAAGACTTTTTGATTTTATTGTAATATGTATATATATATATATACAGTTTGAGTCTGCTTAATGCCTGATTAAACTAATGTAATAATATGATAAACCCATCTTTTTCTCATTCTAGAAGGGCTCACTCATGCTGGTGGAGTCTAAGTTTTTCGGCATCTAATAAGCTGACTACAATATTTAAAAAATATCAAGTCTGTCTTTCTTGCCATACTACCCCTCAAGCATCGGAATGCATAAAAAATTTAAAAAAAAAAAAAAAAAAAAAGGGAAAGGTGAAATTTGCTTTCTTTTCTACGGTAAAGTGTGATGTGTTCTTGTCATCGATCTCCGAAAGCAGCTACGTTTTTTTTTTTTTTTTTTTTATTATTGTTTTAGCAAGAATTTTATCATTAGTACTGGTAGTTTGAGAGGAAGGGGATCACCGCTTACATTCTCGACTCATTTTCAAAGTGATGTACCCTTGGTCGCCAACTTTACTTACTTTTTCCACTTGAATGCTTTTTCATATTGCATTTGGACGAGACCACTGTACTTTAAGATTCCCAGCTTGCAGATTCTCATGTGTTTCGGTTTTTTTTTATAGTGAGCACAATACTGTACCTGAATAATTTCTGTGTGATCTCCGTTGCAAAGCGAGAAAGATGCATGGAATTTTGGCCGGGCAAAAAGATGACCGTGAACAAGCATTGATCGCTGGGGAACACCAAATTGGAGGATTTGTATAACTCGGTAGAAGCCAAATTGGCATCTAAAGTAAGCTTTGGCTGAAAGCAACTGCTAGACAAAAGAAAACTAATCCAGAGTTGGTTGGTTGATCTGAATCTGACAATATTATATCATTTTTCCAGCCGATTGTGGAGCCTGGTTATTTTTCTTTTTATACTGGCTATCATGGTGCTAATTTGTAAGCATTGACCAACAGTACATTAAGCCCTTCGTGAACAATCTTGGAGTACCAGGGAAGTGAAGCACGTGTACTCTGATCTCAAGAAAAAAGCGTGCTTTCTTGATGCCGTAGTTTCATGAAACTCATGAATCCCGGTTCTCCATTCCTTGCTTGTTATTCTTCGTATGGATGAAGACTTTTTTTTTTTTTTTTCACCTCTTGATCTCCAGCGTAGTTTCGTGTTTAGCTGGTAAGTAATGAAGAGTTTACTATTATTCACCTGGCTGTACCTTTGGTTTATTATTTTATTTGGCTGTTCATTAGAGAACTGGAATCGCCATGGACAGGCTGAATGATGCATAGCTACTGTTTCAAGTCCTTGGGGTACTAGTTACAGTACAGCTTACAAGAAAGATGTCTGGAACTAATGTCTTTGCCAAATTTTGGGGATGGAGAGGCAAACAGAAGTTCATATTTTTCCTGGGTTTTCTTGCTTTTCTGATTTTTTTCACTACAGTGTTAAAATTCTACTCTTTTAGATCTTCTGTAATTTCTAATGCATTCTGCAACTGCGCGAGTCCCACTGCTCGTGCAGAGCATGAGAATGATGATATCAAGAAAACTTTGGATATTATTACTGAGAGAATCCAAGAAGAAATTGGCAATTTGCGGGAGTCGACTACTGAACCGGGAGCTGATCAGTTGAGATCTGCTGGCTTCCTTGCTGATATTTTGGGACTTATTCAGTCGATTCAGACTTCTCTTCCGTACCCTTATCAGGATCGTCATCAGCAGCAAAGCGGGGAATACGGAGCTGTGCAGCCAATTTCAGTGGCGAAACAACCACACGAGTACTTCTTGGTTGAAGAGATTCGGGAGTATGTCAAGATCAAACCTAACAGACTGGGAAAGCAGAACTTCATGGGAGCCAATGGCACATTCACCAGCATCGGCCACGCTTGTTTTGCCATGAAGGAGGACCTTGAAGAGTACATGGAATATGATGTCGGTGAAATTTGTAACGACGATTGGAGATTAGGGCAGAAGTTGATGGTTCACGGCTGCGATCCCTTGCCAAGGCGAAGGTGCTTCGCCAGAGCTCCTAAACTATACAGTAAGCCATTCCCGATTAACGAGTCCATGTGGAGACTTCCTGATGATCGAAATGTAAGGTGGAGTCAGTACAGATGCAAGACTTTCACTTGCTTAGCGAGCAACTCCACAGGCAATAAAGGTTTCTTCAAATGCATGAACTGCTTCAATCTTGCGCATCACGAAATGCCCCGATGGATGATTAATTATAAGCAGCCCGAATATCAAAACTCAAGTTCGAACCTGACAGCAGACTTTACCATCGCAGAAGTTCTTGAGTTGAAGCCCAGAGAGATAAGAATCGGGCTGGATTTCAGCGTGGGGACTGGCACATTCGCGGCTCGAATGAGGGAATTCAACGTCACAATAGTTTCTGCAATGATCAATCTCGGGGCACCATTCAATGAAATGATTGCTCTCCGAGGACTGATCCCTCTCTACTTGACCATAAATCAGCGGCTCCCTTTCTTTGATAACACCTTGGATTTGATTCACACGACAAGGTTTCTTGATGGATGGATAGACTTTGTGCTTCTGGACTTCGTACTGTACGACTGGGACAGAGTTTTGAGGCCGGGGGGAATCTTATGGATTGATAGCTTCTTTTGTCTGAAGAAGGATCTCAATGATTACTTGGAAGCATTTAAGATGCTAAGGTACAAGAAACACATGTGGGTTGTCATCCCAAAACTTGATAAAGATGATCGAGAGGTTTTCTTCTCTGCAGTCTTGGAGAAACCTTCCCGGCCATTTTGATGATTAATTATCTATGCACTTTCCTACATTATTTTCATCTCTTCAAGAATGGCAAAACTGCTGCCCCCAGGGGCATAGACCAGTTGGTATGGTCTGGGGTGACAAGGGGCTAGCACCTCTGGCCGCCAGAGTTCGAATCTCGCATGGGCCAAATTTTCACTTATTTGTGGAGGTTTGTCCTGGGGTTCAGGCTCTACTTGGTCCTCTCCCCCGGATCCTCTGCCCTCGGGTGCACATCCCTCGATTTGCCTCCTCTCTGACTAAGGGGCCTCTGGTCAGGGGGGCGAGGTTTATTCGCCGGTAGTAGGGACTCCGCCCTTTGGGGTGGTTGGGTTTCCGCCGGCGGGGTTCCCTTGTTAATCCAAAAGAATGGCAAAACTGCTGTCTCTTTGTATACGGTATCATTTGCCCGATTTCCTACTGCTTCCCTACCTATACACCCGTTCCCTACTCTGTATTTGTAAAAGCTGGTATATTATTTTATTAATTATTATTCCTCTGCATATTCTTATAAAATTTTGTGTATGACTTATTTTATGTATGACTTATGGGGTGTTTTTAGGTTACTATCCTATTCAAATTGAATAAAGAATTTTTATTTTCCAATAACTTTATATATTTGGATATTATTTTCTTTTTTAATTAGAATTTGTCTCCAATTCTATACACTAGGGGTGGAGTTATTACTCAAAATAGAGTGACTTTTAAAAAACTTCCAACTTTTTTACCTAGTTTCCAAAATAGTGAGAGTCTCTTTTGACAAAATAAATACTCATTTTTTTTTTTTAAAAAAACAATATTCAAGGTTTATTTTGCCAAAATAGACCCTCAATTTTTTTTTTAAAAAAAATTTATATTTCACTTATAACTTATACATAATAAAATTTTAATTTTTTTATAAGTAAATTTTAATTCATAATTCTTACTATATATATAATAAATTAAATAAACATGTTAAAATCATATATATATATATATATAATAAAATTAATTTTTTAATTTATAATTATTAAATATTATATTTATTATTTAAGAAATTTAGATAAAATTAAATATTTTATAATTATAAATATTCAAATAAAATGTAAATTTACAAGATCGATATTTTTTACGACCACCTATTTAAGAGGATGTGAAACATCTGGTCATAATTAGCAACATAAATGATTATTATATTCATATTTATTTTTTATCAGAACATGATGATGTATTATATTTTTATTTTTATTGTATAAAAATTTATATTTATTTTATTTTTACACATATTTGTAACATTTGATTAATTTAAAAAAATATAAATAAAAATATGAATAATTTGTGGATTTAGTCCCAAATAAATTTATTTTTGGTAACTTTAGTCCCAAAAGTGTTTTTTTAACTTTTAAAGTCTCAAACTATTTTATGATTGGACAATAAAGTCTTTTTTGAATGATTCTGTTAGGAAAATTTGTAGACTTGGTTCTCAATCTTTCGATCATTGGTGAATTTGGTTCTTAATATTTATGTCTTTGGTGTGATTGGTCCATTTTCTTTATGTTTTATGTAGGAGGTTCTCAATGTATAATAAGTTGGTGCATTTGGTTTTTTTTTTTTTTTTCCACAAAATTTGACTTGCCCAAACAAAGATTTTGTGAAGAAAAGGACTAGATGTACAAACTTATTATACATTGGAGACCTACTATATAAAAAAATAAAGAAAATGGACCAACCACACCAAAGTCATAAATATTAGGGACCAAATTCACTAATTTTCCATAATATATATATATATATATATTTTTTTAAAAAAAGGTAATTAACTAAATTCACATTAATGACCTCACTTAAATTAACATAAAAAATATGATTTCTGCTACCTTGGTTCGTTATTCATAAAGCTGTTACATATGATGCTGTTAAATATGCGTGAACATAAACAATATGTTCACTCATTTTTTTTATAAGTCATTAATATGAATTTATTTAATTACTCTTATTTTTTATTGGTGAATTTGATCCCAAATGTTTAAAACTTTGTCAAAACAAAGATTTTGTGAAGAAAAGGACAAAATGCACAACTTATTATACATTAGGGATCAAATTCATCAATAATCGAAAGATTGGAGACCAAATTTACAAATTTTCCTAACAGAATCAGTCAAAAAGGACTTTATTGTCCAATCGTAAGATATTTTGGGACCTTAAAAATTAAAAAAAAAAAAAAAAAAAAAAAACTTTTGGGACTAAAGTTGTGATACCCAGACCTAAGTTAGGGGCAATTAAAGAATTTTAAAACTTATTAATTATTTAGAGTTACGGATTACGTAATTATTGGTATTTATCGATAAGTTATTTGATTTAATTAGAAGTC
>JAXGGT010000146.1:1649073-1664780 GCA_035583425.1 Marsdenia floribunda | reverse complement strand
ACATTATTTTATATAATATAATTTTTTTAATTACAATAATATTGAAATTAATATAATATCATAATATATTAATTTATATATATAAATTACAATTATATATTAATTATAATTTATATTTTATTTGAAGATTTAATTTTATTATTTATAATTTATAAGTGAAATATAATAATAATAATTATTATTATTTTAAATTGAGGGTACTTTGGCAAAGTAGACCTTGCATATATATATATATATATATATATATATATATATTTGAGGGTCTACTTTGTCAAAGGAGACCCTCACTATTTTGAGAATTGGGTAAAAATACTATTCTAGGTTGGGAAGTTTTTTAAAACTTAAACTATTTTGGGTAAAAATTCCTAGGTGTGTTACCTTATCTAAGTAGGATCAATATATTGTGGGCTTTACTTTATTTCAAAAACATTTATATTATTAATAAAATAATATTACCTACTTTTTCCTAAAAAAAAAAAAAAAAATTCTTACACAAATAATCATAACACCCTATAAAACTTATACATTTAATCCCATTTTTTCCAACATAAAATTCATTTTCAAAAAAATTACAAACAACATTCTTTTTCTTTTTTTATTTTCCCCCTTAAAAGTGGAACTTGTATTACTGAAAGTCAAAAAAACTTACATGAGGTAGGCCAAACCTTCCTCAGAAGAATTTAAAAAAGATGCAACGTTATGAAAAGTTCAAGAAATCCTAATATGTAAAGGGGGAAGTTCATATGAATCTTGGAAGAGAATGGCCGCATTACGCCAAAACCAAATGGAACCGGAGAAAATTCTGAAAACATGGAACCAAGGCAGCAAGAACTCTTTATAGGTGATAGGGGACAGTGCAAGCAATATTCCAATCAATCCATGCTATGCTGCAATCTAGGGGCCCGAACTGAGGATGAGATTGTTGGATAAGTGTACTCCAAATTTTAGAAGCTATATGGCAGTCTCGTAGGACATGTAATTGGGATTCAGTTGCCATTTTCACAGAGAGCGCAGAGATCCGAGGGAGTAATATATATATATGGCATTTGGATAGCAGCTCCCTTGTTTTCAAGCGGCCATGCCGAGCTTGCCAGAGAAAGAAGTTATGACGGGGAAGCGTTTTTGTACACCAAATCCTACTCCACAGAGTTCATGGGGATCAAGAATAACCAGTGCCAACTTTTCTAAAATAGAACTTGGCAAAAGGTTTGAGAGGAAGGAGAAAGTCCATTCACCATGTTGAACATATTGATAAACATAATATGATAAGTGATCTCAAAAAAGTTATTATTATTATTATTTTTCCCTAAAATAATTACAATCCAAACACACCCATAATTTTGCATTTTGAAAATTAGAAATTCTAACAACACCTAATATGCCTTTTTTATTTTTAACAAAATATGTCACGGGCACTAAAAATAATAATAATAATACAAGTAAAAACTAATTTAACCATCTAAATTTATCGGCAACCAAAAAAAAACCTATTATTAAGGGCAACGTCACGTTTAACATATGGTACATCTTCTATAACAAATGGGAATCAGTAAATGACCTTGGGAAATTATAACTATAAAAAAAAAAGCCCTAATCACAAAGGGGAAAGGTGGGCAGGTGTTTGGGGTCATCAAACATGGCAAGAACTAGGGAAATCCTGATAATTTGCCTTGCAATTTTGGTCATGTGTGCCCAACATTCTGAATCACGGAGTTTAAAGGAAAATGTAAAGTTCCTAAACGGGAAAGGTATGCAAGGATGTCCAAGATGTGTTATGGTTGGTGGCAAAAAACAATGCGAACCCTGCCCTCCGCCAATTTCTGATTACAATAGAGGTTGTAACACCTTCTATCGTTGCAGATCCGAAGGCCCCCCGTAATGCATGCATGCTTGCTTCCCACATCGCGGTTTCCTTTTTTCATGTTCATATTTCATTATTATTATTTGTAATGTTTATCTTCTATGTCTTTCGACATATATATAATAAAATGATATCTCTTTTTTATTTGTTATTTTGTAAAAATTTCGAGATTTTGTTTTTTTTCTAATTAATCTAAAATTTACTATTGATATCCATTAATTTGTTAAGTCTATATTTCATGAGAATTATTGAAATAAGTTTAAAAATTTACTAATCGAGTAGTACTAATTTTCGATTTAAAAATTATAGATAGAAATATTAAAATAGATAACAAAACATAACTAATTTAAATATATGACAAAACATAATTAAAGATAATAAATATTTGAAAATGACTAAGTAAAAAAAATTTGATAAATTCTATTACAAAAAATGTAAAAAAATAAGAAATAAATAAATCTCAGTCAGGAGATGAAAAGTTAAAGTAAAAGTCAAAAGTCAAAAGATGCATGTCTTTTGCACTTGTTTCTTCTCATTTTCTAAGAGATCATTTTTTTTTTGAATTGTTAGTCATGGTATTCAAGTAGGTTTCATGACGGTGGAAAGGCATCTTTCAACTATATCATACTTGACTAATCCGTTGGTCGCCTCGGGTAGCATAGCTGACAATGATGGGTGAGGCTCCTAATTGAGATAACTGCATACGTGCTCGAATCCTTCACTTAAGCGAAGTGAAGTTGCGGACCACTTCAACTAACCCCAAGTTAATGATATCATCTATTATTAATCTATTCTTTGCTAAGTTGACTATAGGAGGGGCTAGACTTGTAGGTGTTCGTTGAAGACGAGGCAAGACACATAAACCTACACTCCGACTAATTTCCAATTATAAAGTGAGTTTTTGAAGTTGAGTGAATTTTATTTTAAAAAGTAAGGTAAAATTTATATGTATAATAATAATATAATTATTAGAGGTTGGTTTTTCAAACAATGTGATGAGTGTTGATTTTATAATAATTTGATAATTTTAGTAAGTTCCACATCTTGTGATTTGACAAAACCTAAATTAATATAAGTATTGTCCAAATCAAAATCGTCAACTTATTATCAAAATAAGTAGAACTCAAAATAAAAATTAGTCCAAACATACCCTTAGTCACCAAATTTATAAAACGCCACTTTATATCTAGTTGAAAACTCTCGATCAATTTTTTAAGATAGAAGAACTTGTTTCCATTCTGTACACAATCTAAAATAACTTTCCAAGTCATAAGCGAAATTGCTACAAAGTGAGTTACATATTTTTCTTGTCAATGAATCTATTATATTATTAATTATTATTCGTACATGTATTAGTATTAAAATTTTATGTATATATTTATAATCTTCGACTAAAAATAAAAAATTTTATATCTCCACCCGCAGCTAATCCCATTGAGTCTAAACCGCGTTAGCCTATAAAATTCTTGTGCTTGTAAAATTGGAAGTATTTTCTCTACCCAATAGATGTTATATAACTTGTAAACTTTAAAAAGAAAAAATGACATATATATATATATCTTAATGAAATCTTTTACCCGTATTATAAAAAGGAAAATTTAAATTAATATTTAATACTTATATTTTTATTTAAAGAATATTAAATTATCACAAATAGATACATATTTGTTAAATAGAAAAAAAAATTATAAATTAATTTAACTATTTCACATTTATCAGTAACAAATGTCTATTTTTAAGGGCATCTTCACATTAAACATATGGTACATATTTTTTTCTTATAACAAATAAGTGAATTTGGAAATTGTAACTCTATATAAAACCTAATCACAAAGGAGAAGGGAGGCAAGTGTTTTGGGGAGTGGTCAAATAATGGGAAGAACCGGAGAAATTCTGATAATTTGCCTTGCAATTTTGGTCATGTGTTCATCAGGTAGTTCAAAGGAAAATGTAAAGTTCCTAAAAGGGAAAGGTTTGCAAGGATGTCCAAGATGTGTTGTTGTTGGTGGCAAAAAAGAATGCAAACCCTGCCCTCCATCAGTTTCTAATTATGTTAGAGGTTGTAACACTTTCCATCGTTGCAGAACCGAGCTCCCCTAATATGAAATTATGAATGAAAACATTCCATATTGGTTCTATTCAATGTTCTTATGTTGGATATATTATTAGAAAGAAGGGGGAGATATATTGGGGAGGAAGAATTTTTTTTTTTTTTTTTTTTTTTTCCGGTTATTATTATTAGTTGTATTTTTCTTTTCTTTTTTTGTGTCTTTTGTCCTAATAAAATAAAAAACAATTTCTTCTATTTTCTATTTGTTACATTGAAAAATTTTCGAGTTTTTTTTTTTTTTATAAAAAACTTGTTATCTCTAAAAATGAAGGTAATATTATAATTTCAACTGTTTAAAATCTTGAATTTATTTGAAACCCTTTAATCTCCAATTTTAATTCATTAATATCATGTCATGTTTTCCCATTAGATCTAATATTATTATCCTTTTTGAGAATTTTATTTATTGATGTATATATATTAAAAAAAATCTAATATAAATACAAAAATTCAAACTATAATGTCTTACGAATATGATCTAATATATGCCTGCGAAAAAAGTTCAAAAGCAGACGATGTATTTCCGATGGCATTTTAGGTTTCAAAGGTGCAATAAAATGAGTACACATTTTTCTATTTATGGACTGAGAATGGAGTTATTATTTTAATTGCATTCAAAATTTTAATTTTTGATCAAGAGAATATTTTATCTTAATTCTTATATCATACTTGAACAATAGTTTAATCAGCCAGAAGATAAAAAAAATATTAAATCCACAAATTCTAAAAGCAATGCTAAAAAAATGTGATAATTTTTTTTTGATAACATGATATCACTAAAATTTGAGAGGGATTTATGAAATGAAACTTTGAACACTATAATACATGATTGAATTGTACAACAAGATTATTTCAACATGAATCCAACTTTAAGATTTTTTACAGCCAACTAAAAATATCCATTGCTCTTAGGACGTGTGATTTTTTTTTTTGATAATCCAATATCCTTATCAACTAACCAATTAAAAAATATCTATTATTTTTAGGATGTATGATTTTTTTTTTTTTAGTAATCGATATTTTTAGTAGTATGACGTGGCTGAAATTCGATGCAAGACAGCCCTTGATAAAATTCAAACTCAAAACCTCCGCTTAACAAATTATGTAAAAACATTTAAATAAAAAGAGTCACACTATTGGATTACCCGCATGTGTGATTGGTCAAGATGAACCGGTAGCTCTTGATTGATTTAACAATCCTCTGTTGGGCTTGAATATCATGTTATTTTTGGGCTTTTGTTCAATGGGAAAAATAGGCCTTTTTGGGCTTTTCAAATGTAAAAGTGAGGTACTCCATCGTACTATAAGAAATTATAAATATTTATTATGAGCCCAATATAAATTCTTTGAGTACAATTTAAATTAAATTTAAATTAATTGGAGTACTGATTTCAAATAGTTTAACAAATTAAATTAATTTTCTTCATCATTAACCTATTAGTTTAAGTGAAAAAAAAAACTTAATTCTTTTTAAATAAAATTTTAAGTTTGAATACAAAAATAATACCAAATATAAAAAAATTAAACAAAAAGAAAGTTTTCCTTTATTCCCCTCTTTTATTATTATTATTTTTTTAAAAAAATAAAGTAAGAAAAAATCATCCATCTTATTTTAATTTTTCAGAAAATATAAACAAATAGGTTTATAGCATTTTTTTCTAATATCCTTATTTATAAGTAAAAGTGATATTACCTAACCAATCACTTTTTATCAAAAAACAGGCTTCGAGTAAAGGGAGTATTTTTCAACAAATTAACAAAAAAAAATTAGTTTCAAGAGTCAATAAATATCTCTAATATTAGTAATTAAGGCCGTATTTTGATTTTTATTATATTTTTTAAAAAAATTAGTTTATTCGAGACAAATTTTCATTGAAATGAATGTTGTTTGTAATTTTTTTAAAAATAAATTTTATGTTAGAAAAAGTGGAGGTTAAATATATAGATTTTATAGGTATAATGATTATGTGTGTAAAAAAATATTTATTTTGAAAAAAGTGTATAAAAGTGATTTTATTAATAATATATATTTTTTAAATAAGGTGGAGTTCACAAATTTTATAGGTGTATTTTTGGGAACAAATTTTAATTAAAAAAAAAAATCTTGTCCGAATATATTGAATATTGAGAGACAAAACTTTTTCAGTTAATTCTAATATAATTAAAATTCAAATACAGTCTAATTTTTTTTTTTTATCGGAATATTGGTAATTAATTTGAAAAAAAGAAAAAAAAAAAAAAAGAAAGATATTATTACAAAACAAAAGAAAAAGAAAAAGAAAAAGAATAATGAAGATTCAAATAGTACTAGAGTGTCTGCATCGCACATCTCCAGGTAACGTGGAACCCACTTGATGTGCAAAAGTCCAATCTAGACCGCCAAATTCTTTAAAGTATCGTCCTCATGCTCTCATCTTCTTGACACGTGTCCCACTCCCTCTGCAGATCGGTGACCCACTCCCTCGTCCCCCACTCCCACATAAAGCAAAAACCCTACCGTCACTCCCTAAAGATCAAAGATAACGTTCCGAACCCAAAGTAGAACTAAGAGTACAAAAGCACCACTGCACCGCCCCCACGCGCTTACATTCAGAAAAAGAATCTTCTCGCCGTCAACTCTCCTAACGCCGTTAATCACCTCGAAGAGCTCCAACTCTAACGCCGCTCTGTTCCTTTGTAAAATCATTCCGAACCTAAGGCTCGGATTTTTGCGAACCTTCCCGTATATATATAGGCGGTATCCTGCTTTTCTCCCTCTTCCGATTTCCTTTTTCTTTCCCCTCATTTCTGAATTCAGAGAATTTTTGCTTGGAGGATTTAATAATTCTTTGGCTAGGGCTTTTGGGAAAGTTCGGGGTTGAAAATGGCAGATCACGACGATCATTCGGAGAAAAAAGAAGAGACTCTCATGGAGAAGATTGCTGAGAAGTTTGGAGGTGATGATTCTTCTTCATCATCTGATTCCGAATCTGAGAAGAAGAAGCCTGCTTCATCGTCACCTTCTACTGTGAAGGATAAGATTTTCCGCTTGTTCGGTAGAGAAAAGCCGGTTCACCAGGTCTTTGGTGGAGGCAAACGTAGGTTTACTCGGCTAACTCTTTACTCTTTTAACTATTGTTTACTTATGTTTCTTATGGTTTGTGATTCAGGTGGATGTCAGATCCGATTTACCACAACTAGTGTGATGTGATATGTGTGGATAATTTAATAGTAGGATTGTGATTGCCTGGATTAGGAATTAAGGGTTTAGAGTAGGGTACCTCGAAATTAGGGTTTAGGGTATTTGCGGGAAGCATATCAACTAGTTTAATGTTCATATGGCCATTCTGTTCCTCTAGTATCACGTGTTTTCTGCTTTTATATTTTTCTTTTCTGGTAATTAGTTGCTTAAAGATCTAAGAGGTTATGTATTTCTATAATTGTTATTTTTTAGAAAATTCCACTTGCCTTTGCTTTTTCCGTGGTATGTTAATTTTTTATGCTTTGTAGATGTACTGTTTCCTGAAGTTAACAAAGTCTACATTCAAGTCATATTGAAGAGCCGATTGTCCAAGTGTATAATGTATATTTTATCCTAAGCTTAATTTTAAAAAGAAAAAAAAAAGTCTAAGAAAGAATGAATTACTGTGTAATAGACAAGGATAAGAAGAATGTCTGCAGGATCCTGACCTGGGGAAAGGTATCATGCCGTTATTATACCTACTTCGACATTTGTCATTGATGAAATACTGAGAAATTAGATCAATATATGACACACATAGCCCAGGGGTATGCAATAGATAAAAGTGTAGATGTAAGTGACAGTGAACCTTGAACGGAGGCAGCAATTTAGTAATATGCTTGAAATTGGAATATGCTAAATAGGTATACGCCAATTTGAACTAGCTGAAACCTGAGAATCTCGTTATTTTCAGAAAACACTAGCATCATATGCTTGTATTTGAATTTACACTTTAGCCTTCTCTGACTAAGTAGTTGGATTATCTATTGTAGCCGCTGATGTGTTCTTGTGGAGGAACAAGAAGATTTCTGCTGGAGTACTTGGAGGGGCAACTGCCATCTGGGTGCTTTTTGAACTACTAGAGTACCATCTGCTCACCCTAGTCTGCCATATATTGATTCTCGTGCTTGCAGTCCTGTTCCTGTGGTCTAATGCAACAACATTTATTAATAAGTAAGTTTGATCTTGATTTTGGACTTCCCAATGACTAAACGAGACAGCATTCTAAGGTACAGTGCTATTTCTTCTACAGGTCTCCTCCGCGTATTCCAGAAGTCCAGCTGTCAGAGGAACCATTCCTTCAGGCTGCTGCTTCCCTGAGGTTTGAGATTAACCGTGCACTCGCTGTCCTGCGAGAAATTGCATCCGGAAGAGATCTGAAGAAATTTTTAGCTGTAAGTTTATGGCCAAATTATATGGAACCATGAGAGTGGATGATGAGTAACCATTTTTTTCTAAGTTTTTTATTATGAATTTTAAAATGATCTGTAGTTATCTGAAACTGTTGATCAAAGACTGAGTCTTAATATGCTGTCTTATCTGATGGTTTTTTTGCCAGGTTATAGCTGGCTTGTGGATATTCTCTGTTCTTGGCAGTTGCTGCAATTTCTTGACATTGTTCTATCTGAGTGAGTGATTGAAAATTTTCTTTTTATTCTCTGCTAATGTCATTCCACTGCGGTTCTTTGCAAATTTTTTGTCAAATCATTTCGGCCGATTAAACTAATGTATTAATGTTGGTGAAACAGCATTTGTCCTGCTGCATACTGTGCCAGTTCTATATGAGAAGTACGATGATAAGATTGATGCATTTGCAGAGAAGGCGGTGATTGAAATCAAGAAGCAATATGCTGTTGTTGACTCAAAATTATTGAGTAAAATTCCTAGAGGACCTTTGAAAGACAAAAAGAAAGCATAGAGTGGCCAAGTAAAATTCCCAAGAGGGATTTAGCTGCGAAAATGCGTTCCAGGATGCAATTTGATTTTCCTTCCTCACCCTGGCCCGCTAGTTTGCCTGTCCAACTTGTATTTTTGCATTCACAGTTTGGAAGAGTGTTTGTTTCGTGAGGGTCGTCCCATGTTATTTTGTGTAACACTGTATGTTACTTTGAGGGCTAATCCTATGTTACTTTTCTATTTATGGTTCCCATTAAATCGCTTATTCATTTACAATTTAAATTTTCCGAGACACCTCTGCAGTGAGGTTTGTGAAGCATATCCAGGGATAGCTGAGGGCGGTTTTATGTATGCTTATTGTTTACGTGCCATATAAATGAGGTTGTTTCTCTTGGCATGCTTTCTGAAGTGCTTCCAACACTCTTAATGTAAGCGGATTTCGTGAGGGAAAACATTGATACGCATGGAGGTCTGCATTTAGCTTTGGTTAAGGCGGAGTTATTTATAGGTGAAGGAGAAGATGAAACAGTCTGGATCACTCATTTCTACTAAGGCTTTGGAGACGGTAAAAATAATCCAAGCTGTTTTTTACGTGAACTAATTTACATGTGTAGGATCTCATGGCAGAAATCTGATGATTTACCCATTGAATCTATGGGGTGAACCAGGTGAAAGAATTAATAAGAGATGGCAAAGGTATACACAATTATACGGAGAAAAATTCACATCTTAGCTACATCAAACAATTTATGAGTATCTTGGTTGGAGTCTTGAAAATTGGGAACTGATTTCAGACGAGAGGGGTACCGTTGAGAACTCGGAATCCGTGGTTTCAGTCTCAACAATACCTCCTCTAGATGGTGGTCTGTCTCGATTTTGGTGGGTATATGGGACTGACAGCCTACCAAAATTTGGAGCATGACTCGAACCATTTTTCGCTGGGTGAGGTCCTTTTGCGGAGTCGGGCGTAGTTCTGTTTTGGTCTTCACTAGGATTAGCAGCAGATTCTCTCTTCTCTCTTTCTTCAGTTTCTTTAAGAAGAAAATCAACCCAGAGATCTGCAAAAGACTGGTGCATTGCCATATGCAATGATCAGAGAAGAATGTAAAATGCAGCAGCTACAAAAAAAAAAGAAGAAAAGAGAGGTTACCTGGTTTTCAGATGTCATGCTTGATGAAGCTTCAGATGATGCACTACCCAGAATGCCACCAACTAGTCGAACCGGGAGGCCCAACACCCCTCGGACAACTCCTTTACCAGCTCCTTGCTGAGCAACACCTATTCTCTGCTTGTCTTCATCAGAAAATCCCAACATACGGACCATGAGATCCAAAACCTGCAAGTGATTTAGTAGTGGTGAAAAATGATCGTCAGGAAATCCTTTTAAGGTTCTAGCTACCACAGCATTCATATCTTAACCATTAAATCTTAATTCTCTACTAAGCATCAGCCTAGTTAGTACACCTCTCCCTTCCAAAAAAGAGAAAAGAAATAGAAGCCAGTTTGATGCTTCAATATAACTATTAATGATATAGCAGTCTCAACCATGGGAACATTTTTCATGAATTCTATTAATTGACCATTCAGTTTTGCTGGAAATTACTTCCGCAATGAAATAGTGGAAACATTCTTATGAAATTATTGAAAAGACATAAATTATTCATGCTTTAAGATTTCTTCAGATCCTCAATAGCGCAAGAAGTTCATAAACCTCAATAATCTGAGTACACCAGTCCCCAGAATATATACCTCTCTACTGTGATTTCTCTGGAAATAGGTCACCAATAACTTGATCACTATGCGCCTGTCAAAAGTACCACTTGTTAGAACATTGTACTCAACATGCACAAGGACAACACTGAAGCACAAGCAATGATTGGTGCCAATGACAGATCAACATATGGTTTTAGACTTTTAGTACAATTTGCCTATAGTCCAGATATAAGAACAATCTGGGATTAGAGATAATAGCTGGCAAGAATGTCAAAGTTAGTGAAATGATGGCAATGGCCATGGACAATAGTCCATTAGAAGCAAAGAATAAAAGAAACAAATCCATACAACTAAAGAACACAATAAGAGGAATACCAAGGAAATCAATGACTGTATTAGTAAGTCCTGGAGGAACTATGGCTTAAAGGGTAATGAGGACTAATGCTGGTAGGAAGAAATAGAGTAACTGTTCAGAAAAGGAAAGGCTTCAGCAAAATTCCATTCTAAGAAGCTATAAAGTCGTCATGGTGTGAAAACAACCAGGATGTAAGGTCTCCATGAGTAAATCCCACAGAGACTTTAAAAAACCAGGACGTAAGGTTGTAGAGAACATAACCTGTCAACAAGAAAATCAGAATCAACAGACATCCTATTCAGCCTTGTCATACTCTGCTCTAGAGCCCGTCGTAACTTTGCATTATCGTCTTCAAGCTTTGTTACTCTGTTCTTAGCTTCAGCAAGTGTACTTTCCACTTTTGATAGCTTACTCATTAGTTCTTCCTTTCCCCCCCTCAACATGTCTGCTTGTTGATAAGCCTCCTGGTGAAAAAACATATAATATTATCAGAGAATTTCTTTCCTTTCCACCCAAAACTCCCACCCCGGTCCTTTCCAATGGCAATGACCAATCAGCAACTGAAGCTAATAAATCTAATGCCAAATTATTTTGAATTGATTCAATTCAGTTTGGTAAAAACTCATAATGTAAAGAATTCTGTTTTTTACTTTTAAATTGGATCAGAAAGCACAAAAACTCTCAAGAAATTATATATCCCAATTCTTTAATTCTTTTTGTCTGTAATTTTATAATGTATAATATTTATTAAAATAAGACATTCATATAAAACTATATATATAAAGACAAATTCAAATAAAAAAATTAAATTAATATGTCATATCAAGTATGATATATAAAATTAATTACTTAATATTTTCGATAATATAGTTGAGCTTTTGGTCAGGTTCCAAAGATGGCCAACCAAATATCAAGCTGAAATATTTTACATAAGTAGAAAACTGATTAAAAAAAATGCTCACAGGAAAAAAAAATGTAATGGATCTCTAATCAAAGAATATAAAACAAACAATAATAGTGAACATAAACAGTGAAATTATCGAGAAAGATATAATGGCATTAAAAATGTCATATGGCACAAGCATAAAAGAACAAGACCTTTAGTAGCTCAGTTAGCTTGGCTAATTCTCCTTTTGCAGCACTCAGATCATCGGCAAGATGTTCCTGAAACATGCATGAATTAAAATATCAGAGTCCTTGTTTTTCATTCGCTTACCAAAGTGATTCATCTTTTTTTTAAAATTTTTTTTCCCCCCTTCTCTTTTACCCATACATAAAGAGAGATATCTACCTTAGCTTCAATTTCAGCATAATACTGGCCCAGAGCAGTTTGCAGGTTAAGAACTTCAACATTCTTCATCTGAATAGTGCTCAGGCAACTTGCCACTTTCCTATTTAGCTCATCAATAACTTCTTTTGACTTCTTAAGTTCGTTTTCATTCAAATTCTTAAAGTCTTCCTGACTTGAAATAGCCTGCTGCAGAGCTTTTTCCAAGTGTGAAATATGAACTTTTTGATAATCATTTTCTGATCTTAATTCTTCAATAATTTTAGTGTCCTCATCCATCTTTTCTGCTTCTTCAGATTCCTGAAAATGCCCCACAAAAACAAAATCATCATTGCTAATCATATGTTTGGCAAATATAAAAAGAAAAAGAATTCCGTACAAGGCCTACCCTGCCAAAAGGGTTTTTCACTTAGAAATGAAAACTAAAAGATCTAATACACAGAGTATATGGAACTATAAACAAACCCCAACCTCCCACTTCAAAAAAAAAAAAAAAAAAAAGAGTTTCTAAGGAAAAGCCTCATTCAAAAAGTAATGAAGCACGGTAAGTAGTTGGTGAACTGGGACTTCCATTCTAAGACCCGTGGAGTAAGGTTGTTAATGGAAGATTGTAATAAACCTATTCTTCGAAAAATGGAATCAGCTACATTTTCATGTCAAACTAGGAACGAAGTATTAATACAAGACGGCCAATCAAATAAATGTCCTTGGCTAATCAAAAAATTGCAAAAAAGTGACCTTGTCCAGTAAGTGCTGCTTAAGACGGTTAAGCTCCTGCAATGCTTTATCCTTCTGTCTGCGTGTTTCATGCAAATCCTTCTCTAACTTTTGCAGAGAGCGTTCCATTTCTTCCTTGCTAGAGAATCCCTCAGAGGAAGGTGCCTTCTCAATTAAAATATTTTCATTAAATTAGAACCAATAAGGAAGTGAACAAAATAAACGTGACATGAAAATTCTTGAATATATTTTAAGTTTGGGCAAACCCACCTTATTCATTCCATTAGAAATATTTGTATGGGCTGAAGCATCCCTTATTGCTTGTACGGCAGTTTCAAGTTCATCTTTCTTATTCTAGATGGAAATGATAAAAATTGCACAAAGAGTTATCTTCAAATTGCTACTGATCTGAAATCTGACAAGAGTTAGTTAACTAGTACTACAAGGTTAAAGAGCAACCTTAAGAACAATGTTTTCATTCTGCAGGTCCATAATTGCTTTCTTCAAAATGTCCACACCCTCATCAGCTTCATCATTGTCTCTTCTTTGCAACTCCCTTTGTAGTCTTTTTATTTCCAACATCTTTTGATTCAACTCATCACGAATTTTTGTCATCTCAGTGGACATCTGTAAGAGGAAAATGCAGAACTTATTTAAAAATTGAAGTGCTGAATATATGTGATGCTTCGGCATAAGGAAAAGCTTATTGTAATGACTTAAAAACTTTGTGAAGTGAAAAAAATCAACACGCGAAAGCAGAGATCAGGAGAGAAGGCTCAGGTTAGTCAGGGTGGGCTTGGTTGATAGTACAATCTTATGATGACGCAGTGACCTAAGAAAACAGAAATGGAGGGGAAACCAAAGACCATTGACAACTTCTTTACTAACTTGGTTCTATCACATATACTGACTAAGTTCGGGACACAATGCAAATTAGGACTTCCAGTCAATATATCCAGAAAAGCGCTAACATGAACATGTGGAGCATAAATAGACATCATTTTAAAAGCAGGAGAAGTCAGTAAATTCTTCAGGAGAAACAATTTCTAACTCACATTATTCATGGCGATTTGCAGCAAGTTCACCTCCTGTTGCAGAGATGCATTCAACTTCTGTTCCTCTAAGAATTATAGAAGCAAGGGTCTCAGGGAACATAAAAAGATCCAAAGCAGCAAGAAAATCGTAAAATTGTATCTACAGAAAAAGTACCTTCAAGTCTGAACTTTGTATCTGACAAATTGCTACGTTCTCTGTCTAGTTCTGCAACCAGTTGTTTTATTTCTGCTTCATGAGTTGCTTGCCTTGTTGTCAAAGCTTTATTTTTCTCTTCCAGCAAATCTAGGAGCTCCTAGAAGCATTATATATCTGCTGTCAAATTTATTCATTACCAAGAAAGATAATGAAGAAGGAAAAGAAAAAGAAAAAGGGAAACTAATATTTGAATTCTACCATTTAAATCTGTGAGGATTAATTAGTTGTCTGAATGAATTCACAGCTAGTGAACAATCTTAATTAACTTAACTACATTATCATTGTGCATAGAGATCATGTGAAAAAATTTCAGTTAGCACGCAATATATAAATACAAAGAAGTACTATCTCCAAACAGAGAATTGTATCCAAAGAGAAGATAATCACCTTTTCATTGCCAGAAATTCCATTGCTTTGCCCATCCTGCTTGGCTGTACTGCCATTTTGGGAAGGGCTTCCAATTCGATTTTTTATCGAAAGTTTGCTTTGACGGTTCGATAACTGGTCATTACTTCCCTAAGAAAATTCCATCCAACATTAGTCTTGGATGCTTAACTCATTGATCAAAGCATTTGACCAAGAAAATAACTGATAAGAGATTAAAGTAGGAAGAAGAATAAAAGGACTGGAAGATAATAAGTGAAGCGCTGGCATCAAAACAGCTTTCTACTTGTAAAAGAAAGGTAGAAAAGCTTAATTTATAAAGCATCACAATTAGACAATATGGGTGGCTGTCAGGGGAAAAGGAAAAAAACACAAACAAAGAGACTTGCAATAAGCAACCACAAGAAGAAGGAAAGATCAAAAGGATTCTTTAGTAAAATTTGCACAGTTTTAGGTGGATGACCAGCTGTCGCACTGATTAGGACCATCCTACTAACAAATATCCATAAAAGGAAGCTCAGCCATCTTTAACAATTGGATACAGATGGCCGTTTTGTGAGCTTCATTCAAGTGAAGTAATCAATTCCATATCATCCCAAAAAAGCTCCAAGTTTACCAATAATGTATTCCGATTCCTAAGATCATGAGTCAACTATCAACATATTCACCAATTAGATGAAGAGAAACAATGAAGTTTTTTGTCATTCTAGGGGTTGTAGTTGATCCCACTAAAAAATACTTCTGTTTCTATTGCTAACCTCAGAGAAGAACCGTACATGAATAAATATTTCAAAACTTTTGAAATTAAAAAATTCATTCAATGTAATGAGATTCGAATCAGTAACAGCTACCTTGATCATACTTTTGGATGTAGTCAGAGCAGCATTTGCTGTTTGAAGATTTTGCTTAAGCGAACCATTTTCTTCACTCAGCCTTGAAATTTGGTCCTACAAAACGAGCAAATCTTAGAGCTGAACATTAACCAAAATTCAACTAATAATAGCTCCGAAAACAGTATTATCCTTTGTCAAGTAAAAAAATCAACCCGCTATTGTAATAATAGACTGGCAATCTTCAGCCAAGAGGTCATACACCAGGCAACTTTTCTGTACATTTGAAACCTTGATCACA